>JAPYYV010004529.1:0-16553 GCA_030522625.1 Copidosoma aretas
GGGGCCTCGGTGTCGGCTCGGCGCTCGAAGATCTTGGCCACGACGACCCGGTCGCTCGAGCGCTCGATGCCCTTGGCCACCAAACTGAAGCGCCCGCGCGCCACCTCAGACACGAAGCCGTAACGCTCGCCGAGCAATCCGGGGTCGCGCTGCCAGTCGGGCGGACTGGTCTCGGCCGCGTAGTCCGGGCGACCCGTCGCTCCGGGCCCGAGGCCACCGTCGAGGGCCACCGGCCGGCCGGACTCTGTCAGCCGCTGCAGGTGGCGCTGGGCTCGGCTCAGTTGGACCGGGGGCACGCCCTCCTGGAATTAGATTCGTATTGTGGCGGTGCGATGAATTAATTCACTGCTGAACTCGTTTCAAATTCTTGGAAGCATTTAATTTCTCCCAAAGGCATTTACGATCCCTCAAAAAAAGGAATGTATTTATATTCCGGCGTATTCTGACCATTTTCGTCGAATGCTAAGAAAAACGCAATTCAGATGTCACGAGTCGATTTTCATAGCCCACGACTTGCACAATCGATTTTTCGGCCCGAATTCAATTTGGCAGTATGAAATTTTAATCGATGGAAAGACATTTCTTGATTCGCAAGAAAATTACTCTTCTTTTCTTCATACAGCCTCTCTTTAAGTTATAATTTTAAGCATTTGTAAAAAAAATCTAATCATCATTGTTAAAATACTGAATCGAGTTCCACTGTAGTCAAACGAATATACCATCAGTTGTACATATGCGTGTAAAATTATTTCGTACTTTTCCAAAATCCGAGTAGAACCTGAATGTATCAGCCCGTATATTATATCCTGTGCAAATGTCCTCCTACCAAGTGTATCTAGTATTTCCCAACCAAACGAACCCCCTCACCTGCGTAGCCCTGGTCTTGACGAGCCGCGTCGGGCAGCCAAACTCTCCCCAGCCGACCCTATTGCGCGCCGCCAGTCTGAAGTTGTAGCTGGTGTTGGGCTTGAGTCCGCTCGCGAGGAAGAACTCGTGGTCGATGTTGTTGGCCAGCTCCTGCCACTCGACGGCGTCGCCCTCGCGCGCCTGCAGACTGTAGCAGAGCACGGGCGCCTGGCCGTCGTGTCGCGGCAGCTTCCAGCGCAGCAGGATCTCGCTGTCGGAGGCGTCGGTGACCTCGGGGGAGTCGGGAGCACTGGGCGGACACGCGGCGACGAGCCGGGCCCTGGCCACCGTCTGGCCGAACTTGTTGCGCGCCACCACCTTGTACAGGCCCTGATCGTGCTCGCGCGCCGGGTTGAACCTCAGCACGGACCGGCCGTCCGCGTCCACGGTTATCGTGACCCTCGGCGTCTCGAGGACGACGCTCTCGTTGCGGAACCACTGCACGAGCGGCGGGGGCTTGCCCACGGCCAGGCAGCTCAGCTGGGCTGGCTCGTGCTCGCGTATCGGCTGGCTCTGGGGCTGGTTGTGGTGCGTACATTTTGAGCGGTCGATAAAGCATATGTTTTATAGTCACGTATGATTCTTGTGCATCGTATACCTTCTCGCGCAGGAAGGGCAGCTGGCCGCCCGTGTTGCCCTTGTTCTCCTGCATGAACGCCTCGACCTCGGCGTAGCTGTCGAGCCGCGTGCCCAGCTCGTGGCGCAGCCGGCGCATGGTGGCCACGTCGGCCCCACTCCCGTACTGGTTGATCCTGGCCTTGCGCTCGTCGTCTATCTCCTCGTCCATCACGTCGGTGAAGCGCCGTCGTTCTCGGATTATGGGCGTCTGTCGAGGGATCACACCGCGGACCGATTATAATCCGAGCGTGTTTTTTGCTTGTTTCTATTTCACCCGTGTATACTCACCCTCCAGTCGTACGCCTCGTCGGAGAAGACGCGCGAAAATCCGGTTCCCCGGTTGTGGGCTACCTTCATGTACTCCCGCAGCCTGACCGGAAAGTCGGTGTCGCGCAGCTGGAGCAGGTAGGTGTCCGGGCCGTTCTGGTAACTATAAGTGGGAGCACAAGATCCAAGTTGGATTATCTCTACTTCTGTATAATAATATGTACTTATACCATCCACCAGACAACAATGTTCGTCGTATATAATAGTCATGACTCACTGGCTCTCGGACTTGATCGTGCCGATCTCCGTGTCTATCGGCTCCCGCGAGGGCACGCGCTTCTCCCAGCTGCTGCTCGGCGGGGACTTTTTGTCGGGCTGGCGGCTCGGCCGCTCGGGACTTCTTTCGGGGGTGTAGCGGTGGCCCGGCGGGTAGACCATCTTCGAGGGATGCTCAAAGGCCCCGCTCAGCCGGCGTCTGCGGTACCAGGTGCGGCAGGCCGCGTTCTTGTACCAGTCCCGGTACTGGCTGTAGTAGTTGCGCAGCTGCTCCGAGGCTATTCTGTGCTCACTCGGACCGGCCACCGTGGAATCGGCCAGTCTGAGCCACGGATGCCTGAGCGCCGTCTCGGCGTCCATGCGCCGCTCGGTCTGGTACTCGAGGAGACGCTTGATAAAGTCCTTGGCCTCGTCGGAGATGCCGCGCCAGCGCTCCTCGTCAAAGGACCACTTGCCCTCCTTTATCTTTGTTAGGGTCTCGCGGTCGTTGATGCCCCGGAAGGGCGAGGTGCCGGACAGGAGGATGTACGATATTATGCCGGTGCTCCACATGTCCGTCCCGTACTCGACGCCCTCGCCGTTCGGTACCTCGGGGGGCACGAACTCGGGCATGCCGTACATCAGGGTCATCAGTTTGTTGCGTACGATGCGCCGGGCCAGGCCAAAGTCGCCGATCTTGAGGTCGTCGCCGCCCGGGTGCGAGATCAGCAGGTCCCCGAGCTGTCGAGTTGGGGGGAAGAATGATGATGCGTGACGGTATTTTTTCAACAAATGCATCGATTTCAATTTCGAAAAGTTGACGTTGCACAACAAATGACAGGAAATTAAACGTCTATGTTGTAGATACCATATGGAGCAGTGATGCTCAAAATGAAATACGTAACAAACGTAATTACCGTCAGTCCCAAGTGGGCCCAGCCAGACTTGTGCATGTAATCGAGACCCTGGAGCAGCTGTCTGATGTAGCGCGCGACGTCGTTTTCGCTGTAGTAGGGATTCTTCGTGATGTTATCCACGAGCTCTCCACCTGCAGCTCTGGTTAGTTCAACGACGAGTCAGGGTCAAGGAAAAACAATTGAGCTACAGCGATTCAATCACCATCGGGAATCAAATAAGTACTACAATATACAAGACAGTATATAGAAGCTCAATGTATAACACAACAAGGATACAGTTCGGTGATGAGCGTCATCGAGCTACTATCCTCGTACGCGTCGTGGATCCTCAGAAGTTTGCGGTGGTTCAGATTGTTCATCGCCTCGAGCTCGTTGTGCATGAGGTTCTTGAGCTCCGCCTGGCCGTGCATCTGCTTGGCCGCAAAGTTCTTGCCCGTCGCCCGCTCGACCGCGTGATAAGTGACACCCTGCGTGCCCCTGCCCAATTCGTCCCCTAGATCGTAGTCGTCGTTGAGACGACGCTGACGCGGGAGCACCTCCTCCTTGTGCGCGTAGTTCTTGTAGCGCCAGTCCGCCTCGGACTCGCCGACGTGGATCATCGCGGAGCTCGACGCCGAGCCGGCCACGTTGCTCGCCGCGATCGAGTACAGGCCCTCGTCCTTCTGGATCACGTCCTCGATGGTCAGGCTGCAGAAGTCGGGCTCGACAAAGCTCATCTTTATGCGCGTCGAGGCGGCCAGGGGCTTCCAGTCCTTGAATCGTCGAAACCATCCATGGATTAGTACATCCGACAATGTTGTGCACTCTCGAATCGATACTTTGTACGTATTTTATCGGATGCAAGGATTTTTTACTCGTACAGTACACGATGTTACGGCTTTGAGATTCAGGCAAAAGACAAATTGCATCAATTGTAAAGTTTTCGATGACAATTCTTCCACCTTATTGATTTGTGAATTGGCGAAAACTCATCATCTCGTTGATTGCATATGTTGCCTGAATAAAAAAAACCTACCGCATTCTACATCAAACACACCCAACTGCACGTACCTTGAACCACTTGAGTTCCGGGCGCGGCACACCGGTGACGCGCGCCTCCAGCCTGACGGTCTTGCGCACCAGCGTGTGCGTCTCCTCCGGGCGGACGATGAAGGTCGGGTACTCGGCTATCTCGAGGCGCACCTTCTGCCGCGCCTCGCCGTGCTCGTTCGTGGCCACCGCCTCGTACTCACCCACGTCGCGCTCCAGCATCTTGTTGATGAAGAGGGTCGCCTGGCCGTTGCGCGTGTACGTGTAGTCGTAGCGGCCTCCGCCCTCGATCGGCTGGCCCTCGAAGAAGTAGCTCATGCGGGGTTTCGGGTATCCGTAGACGAACCAAAAGAGCTTCGAGTTTTGATTCTGGATCGTGCGGACAGTTTTTTTATTTTTTTTTTTATTTTAGAAAGATTTCGAGACTCCTGGGGTACGGAGTGGTTGATTTTTATTTCAAGTTTAATAATGCTTCGAGGAAAATTCCCAGGTATATAATCGCGAAACGTGGTAGTTCAAAAATCGTTCGGCTTCATGGTGTTTCGAAACGTGCGCCGAGAAATTGTGGGAAAAAAAATTCTTCTACAAAATAACCACACTCGAATAGCGCACGTACACATAGAACGACGAACTTATTTACCGCGTTCAACGTTCCTCGTGTACTTGTGATTCGAAAAGCGCGGCTTCGGAACATCTCACCTTGACACCGTACTGCGTGTCGTACTCCTGGCGCAGGAAGCGCGGCGCCTGTGCGTAGTTGTCGTGGGGCGGGCGCTCGATGTCAAAGTCCTTGGGAAAGTAGGGCGAGCTCTCGGGCCGGAAGTCGATGCCGGGCGGCAGGTAGGGGTAGAACTTGGGGGGCTCGGGCTCGAGCCGGGCCCTGTGGGTCTGGGCGTAGGGCGAGGGCTCGCTCACCCCGTACTTGTTCTCGACGCGCACGCGAAACCGGTAGTCCCGGAAGGGCACCAGGTTACGTATGTCGCAGACGCATCCGCGCACCCCCGTGCGCGCCGTGAACCAGTCGCCGTCGGGCAGCTCGAGCATCTCGACCTGGTAGGTGACGGGTAGCCGGGGCTGGCCTGCCGATGGTATGGACGGCTTCCAGCTGAGCGTCAGGTGGCGGTCCATCATGCGGCTGATGATGGGCCGGTCGGCCAGGGGCAGCGGCAGTCCGCTCTTCTTGTACCGGTCCAGATCGGTGTACTGGTCGACCAGGCGCTTGTTGCGCGGCTCGATCGCTGCTCGTGAATCAAATGCTACATCACTTTGCTCATACCGCAAGACGATTGGTTTTAATTTCAAATACTTTGCGGTGGAATTATTGCTTTGTCACCACACGCAACGGAGATAAACTCTCTGTTCTCTAGGGATATAATTTTATTGCACCACTTTTTGGTCAAACAAATTTATCAGCTGCACGCAGAACAGTGCATTACGAATTTTTACTTCAAAGGTTTTAGCTAAAATCTTTGGAATGATTGTGCCTGAGCCTGGCAACTTATACAACAAACTTACACTCGAATATCATCTCGCCGGTCGACTTGTCCTCGCCGTACGGGTTGAAGATGCGCAGGGTGTACTTGCCCGCGTCGTCCTCGTCGACGTGGTAGATGGAGAGCCGGAGTAGGCCGGCACCCTCGTCCTCCATGAGGATCCTGTCCGTGGGCCAGAGCTTCGTGTCGTCGCGGTACCACTCGAACTCGGGCTCCGGGCAGCCGGTCACGCAGGCGGTGAACTTGGCCGTCATGCCCTTGTAGACCTCGCAGTCGCCGAGACGTTTCAGGAACGAGGGCGGCTCGACCTTCTGCTTCTTGTCCCTGTGAAATTATTCGCTGTCGTGATTTTTGTACCGTGATTGATTTTAATTGGGGTAATGATTTTAGTTGAGTACATTTTTGCCCGTCTTGGTTTGATTTCTGATCTTCACGCATTCACTCGCATGTGGATCAGAGAACGCGAGAATTTGCGTATTCCCCAAAAACTTTCTTGCTTAATTTTTTTATTTTCGACGGTACATCGATACATACATTTGATACCAGGGTATAAAGTAGGATAATTAACGCGAAAGTGAGAAAAATACTAACAGCTCCTTGAGCACGGACAGCGAGGCCTCGGACTCTGCCGTTCCCTCCCGGTTGACGGCCCGGCACTTGTACCTGCCGCAGTCCCCGTAGTTGCAGTCGTGCACGTAGAGACAGCATATCTCCCCGTCCCGGCGTATCTTGTACTTGTCCGGGCGCGTCTCCGTCTGGATGGGCGCGTCGTTGAAGTACCAGCTGATCTCGGGCCGGGGTATTCCGTGCACGCGCGCCAGGAACTTGAACAAACGGACGATTTCTCTTGGTTTTTTTTCTTTCTTTTCTTTCTTTTTCCTCGACTCTTACGTTTTTCTGGTATACCATACCTTGACTTCGCGGCCCATCTCCTGCTGCAGGTCGGCGAGCCGCTGCTCGAACACGGGCGGCTGCCCGGTCTTCCTGACACTGACGTTAGCGCCGCTCCGGTCGCTGCCCAGAGGATTGCGCAGCTCGCAGCCGTAGTCGCCCGAGTCGCCGGCCTCGCTCGGGCTGAGCTCGAGCCCGAGCTTGTGCCCGTCGCAGCTCAGCCGCAGCCGGGGACTCGGCTCGAGGGCCCGGCCGTTGAGGCTCCAGACGGCCTCGGGCACGGGATTGCCGGATATGAGGGCCTGCAGGCTCATGGGCTTGCCCTCCTCGACGCTCAGGTCGCGCAGCGGCGACAGGAACTGCGGCGGCGCCTCGGGCTCCCCCGGACGCTGCCGGCCGGCCACTTCGAGCTTGGCCCGGCTCGACCTCTCGCCCCGGCTGTTGCTCGCCACCACCTCGTACTCGCCCGCGTCCGCCGGGCCCGCCTTGTCGATCAGGAGCGCCTGGCTGCCGTCCGGCAGGTCCAGGATGCGCACGTGCTTGCCGTCCGGCACCACCTTGGAGGAACAGTGGTACACGTTCAATCATAATATATTATGCGTGTATATTTTGTATGTACTTTGAGAACAGGAAAAGCTACTTGTGTTGAAAAGGGTTGCGGTATTTTTCATTCACCACGAGTTTTTTCCTCTTTTTTTTTTTCTGGAAAATTGTTACCCTGGTTTCACGGTAAACATTACCGTGATTCTTTTCTCATAATAATCATTTTTACCACAAAAAAAGAGCGGCAATTCGTTCAATAAAGAGAAGACTCGAACCGGAAAGTTTTGGAACTTTTTTTTCCATCACGCATGATTCTAGTATGGAAATGTAATGAGATTATGTATTATCCCCAACCTCCTGTCCGTTGTGAGTCCACTTGAGGAGGGGCTTCGGCTTTCCGGCGGATTTGACCTCGAGCTTAGCCGGGAAGCCCTCGACGACAGTGGTCGGCTGTAGCGTAGCCTCAAAGTCTGGCTCGGACTCTGCCTCCTCGACCTCGACAACGGCCTCGCCGACCACCTCGCCCAGGGCGTTGGACACCCGCAGCGAGTACGTGCCCGCGTCCTCGGGCCGGAGCCGGTCGATCGACAGGCCGATCAGGCCGTTCGGCTCGTTGCTGAAGTAGATCTCCTTGGAGGGCCTCAGCGGCATGTTGTCCTTGAGCCATTGGACCTGCGGATTCGGGAACGCGACGATCTGCGCCTCGAGCTTCAGGGGCTCGCCCACGCTCGCCTTTACGTCCTCCAGGGCCTTTTTGAAGTACGGCTCCTTGGACTCGGCTGTCGATGCCAAGAGGAGGAACGTTTGTCGATATTTTAAAAACACCAATGTTTTCGATTACACACAATGTTAAAACCGATCGCAATATTTGAAGCTTCGAGATAAAAACACTGTCTGAGGTTGTTCGAAGAGTTTTGAGTTTTACAGCACCTACTAATGTTGGGAAAAAATTGTTTTTTCGATAGAGACGTTACCAATCGACCAGATTTAGATGTAAGACCGAAGTTGTCTTCAAAATTCAAGCCCGACTGATGTGAACCAACTTTTCGGGATGGTCAAAATAGGGATGTTTTTTTTTTATGAGCAAAATTTCACGAATCACGTAGTATCCAGCAGTCGCGTCAAAGAAAATGACTAAATTACTGCATAAACTTACGTTTGACGGCGACGGAGCACTGCGAGGGGTTGACGCCGACGGAATTCGAGGCCACAACCTTGTAGGCTCCCGAGTCTATGGGCCGAACCGAGTCGATCGAGAGCCGCATCGTGCCGTCGGGGAGCACCTCGAGCTTCAGACGTTCGTTCGGCACGATGATCTCTCCATCTTTGTACCAAGCCTGGGCAGTTTTATTTTGATTTATGCATATCAAATGTACCCTTACGAGCGCAAGCAGAAGTATTCATGACTTTGACCGAATGCAACCTACCACGAGGGGAATGGGGCTCCCGTCGCACTTGGCGAACAGCTCGAGCGGCTCGCCCTGCTCCAGGTCGAGCGAGGCCGGCAGGCTGCGGAAGAACTTGGGCGGGAACCTGGTGAGCGAGAGCTCGGTCTCGCAACGCACCGTTCCCGCGAGGTTGTTCGCGACGCAGCTGTAGTTGCCCGCGTCGCTCTCCCCAAAGTGCTCGATCGTGTACTTGGCGCTCAGCTCCGGGCCATCGACGCTCGTCGTCATTGTGTTGCGCATGTTCTCGCGGATCTCCTCGCCGTTTTTGAGCCACGTGATCGTGGGCCTCGGGTAGCCCGTCAGCCGGACCTCGGCCTCGTAGTTGTTCTGGTCGCGCACCGATTCGTAGGGTTTGAGCTCTTTGGTGAACACCGGCGGTTGGGCTGCAATGGGGGAAGTGCGTTAGTTGCATTATTTTGATACTACATGCTCTTCCCACTTTGCTTCGTCGTCACGGAGGAAAATTTTGATAGGGCACGAGATTGACGAGCGATATAACAATGTTCTGATCGTGTTTTATGGTCCAAAGAAAATTGTCAGTTTGCATGATTTTAGTTTTATTGCCGCTGGAACGAAAATTGCTATTACCGTTCAACTGCCCTCTTTGTATTCATATTCTTTGGGTTTTCATGAATTGATGTTTTTAATTTATTTCAAATCAAATTAATTAGGGGTCTTTCGTTTGGAACAAAAAATATTGCATTCAAACTACTGTTCAAAATCATTCGAATCAAAGTTTAAATAAGCTTAAGTGGTTTGCTATGAAAATACTTAGATTTCAGAAAATTTACTACGTATATCTTTAAAAACGAAACTATAAAAAAATGCATCTGATTCGCTTTGTGGAAATTCATCAGCAACGATTTTTTTCGTTCTCTTTCTACTTACTGAATGGCTTGAGCTGAGCTTCCTCTGAGGCCTCGCCCATCTCGTTGCTCGCAACGATCTTGTAGCTCCCCGCGTCCGACACTTCCAGGCCTTTGATCTTCAACCTTAGTTTGAGCAAGTAAGCATGATAAATAATCTCTTTTGCAAACCAAAATTGGTCAGTGCTGTTATTTTTGCACGATAAGTAATACAAGAATTCCCAGTTTGTTATAATCTGGATGAATATTAGTCAAACTAGATAGCAACTTTATTGTAAACATTTGCAATACGGGTTCAAAAATATGTTATCCCGAGATAGGAAGCACCAAAATGCGGTAAAAATGTTTTTGACTAATATTGTAGAGAATCGAAAAAAAAAAAGAAGTGCTATATATTAATAACGTCTTGTTCGTTCTTATTTAACTCTAAAATTTCCTTGTCTTACGCGAGGTTTTACGTTGATCCCCTGATCGGGAATTTAAACTTACTAATACAATTTTATATGAAGCGACATTTTTTCAATTTCAATCAAAAATTTAAATTTTTAAATCCGACACCCCGCAAAAATTCGCTATCCAATTTCAGTTTACAATATTAAAAATTTTCAATAGAACTACCTGTATTTTTTCTGCTTGTATTCATCTTCGGTGCTAAAACGGCGGCTGGCATCCTGGGTAACGTCTTGGCCGTCACGCTGCCAGACGACCTTGGGCTTTGGGTTAGCCGTGATCAAGGCTTCCCATACGACAACCTCGCCTACGGGGCCGCGTAAGTCCTTGAACTCTTCGAACACCGGAGCGGTACGCAAATTCAAGTCGGCCTGCGGATTGCATAATATTCTGTGTTATTCGGCGTTTTCGGATATGACTGCTCTTCACAGGTGTGCCCTATATTGTTCGTACAACCTTTATTCCAAAAAGTTGCCACTATAGATTAGGTTGAAAATTTTAGTAGTAACTTTGTTTTTGTACCATAATATATAATGATTCATACATGTACCAGTTTTATTTAAAAAGAAACTTACCTAGTACTCGAAAAAATTTAAAATAAGTTCAAATTAGTTTTCCCATTTTACATAGAAATTTAATATTTCAGATATACGTGCAGTAGAGAAACATAAATGTATAAAATTGCCAACTTTTTACTACTCTTTATTGGCAAAAAAATTTTTGATATAAATTCATAATAATTATATCTTCCAATTTAAGAAAAAAGTTCGACAACAGTAAAAAGTAATAATATAAAATGTTTTGAAGTAACTTGTCAAACGATTTATTGCTCATCGTGTGTTATAATGACTCTTTTCGCGCGGGTGAATAATGTAGCAGTCCTGCATTGCATGCAAAAATGTACGTACTCGTTCTAATTTAACGTAATATAGTACTCACGTTTGTCGACACCTCGCCGTACTCGTTTTGCACCTGCAGCGTATAATTTCCAACGTCCTCGGGCTTGCAACCTTTGATCTCCAGTTTGTACGTGCATTGCTTGAGCTTTAACCAAAAGTTTATGTTTAGAGTAACAATGTATGTTAAACATTGTGTTTCACAGTGGAGATCACTTGCAGCGGAAATTGTTGTAAAGGTCGAAAAAAAGCGAAAAAACTCACCGAGTCCTCTATGACTTTACTCTCGACCGTGGCTTTGTATCTATCCTCTTCGGTGTTGATAACGTCGTCCTTCAACTTCCTAAAAAATAAGCAATACGCATGGCGATGGTAAATATTTTGGTGAGTAAGAATCATCTTTACTATTATCATAGACATTTTTATTACCATGTGGCTTGTGGTATGGGGTCTCCAACTATGACTGCTTTGAAGACGGCAGTTTTGCCTTCATCAACGTCGGCGTCGTTGAGTGGCTCAAGAAGCTTAGGCCGACGGAGCTCGTCAACCGGTTCAACGTTGAGGAAACCCTCGAGCGACTTTTTGAGGTAGTAAAGAAAAAAAAGAAAACAATACATGAACTACTCTCGCAAATAGAGTACACAATATTTAATTATAAGGACACTTCGTGCTTTAATCGAAGTCATGCCTAGCTTCTACATAATATTCGTTATTCTCAAATATCATAGGATTGAACCTTGAGACCTATTACATTTTCCGAGGAACGTATGTATATTTATTATCCATATACGCCATTATTTAAGCGATCACCCCAAGCATCACCCATCATTTATTTGATTATATCTATCAAGAATTGGTATTACTTGACTACATCTATAAGTATGTTTACATTTTTGTTTCTTAATTTGCATCTGCTAAATTTTTGTAATGGTCGATTATGGAAAATTGGGTGTAATTAATATTTTGTTTAGTTGGTGAACAAAATTTTTCAGTTCGTACTCCGCGCCTACGAGTAATCCACTAGCAATTTCTTGTAACTATATTTAAGATGCGTGGAATGCTAGTTATATTTTATGGTACCACTAGACTACACCGAGTCAACACTCTACTTCTCATTTCACGTGCAGCTCACAACCTATAGACGTTCACTCAGCGCTCTTCTTTTTCTTTTAACCAGTGCTCATTTGTCTTATTATGCGCTTATCCATAGTTTTATTGTTTTTTATCGAGTGTTCTTCTTAGTATTGATCCCTGCTACAATTTAGCTCTGCTATATTCCTATATATCACTTGGTTATGGATTCAGTACGCTTCCACCGCGTGAGTGAAGTGCAAGGGAAGCGAGAAGGTAAGTTTGTGATGAGTGACTCAATGTTTGTGAATATCTTCGTCTTTTTATGACTATCTCGTTTTTAGCATGGACTTGGAGAATAATAGCCCTTCGGTCGAGCGTGCCAAAGAAACGGCTGCCGTTGAGAAAGAGGACAACAACAAAGCAGCTGCTCCCCCTTCTTCCGACATCATAAAGAAAGTCGTTGGGAACCGGCATCATTTCGACGTTAACTGGCTGTCTATTACCACGAGGTAGGTGATAAGATAGAGACAATCATTCATCGCGTTTTATTGCCTGCATGCATACCTAAACACTTGCACCCGTCTAGGCGTGGTGGAATTGTACTAGTTTTTTCCTTTTGTTGACTCAAATGATATTGTATTTTCGATTAGCAAATCGTTCGTATGTACTTATTGCTGATGGTTTTATTAATACTCGCACCTTAGGAGCATTTCGTTCGTTAAAATTAGCGTTCTATAAAATCTAGTTAATTAATTTCAAATTTTTATGAATAAAATCTCATTCATGAAGTTGATTTTATTCATACCTCTGTCTACATAATGAATTTACAATTTTCTGATAATTATTTCGTGTGTGCAGGCATTATACTTTATGAAGCGATATTTACAACGTACTGGATTCGAGAAGAGACATTCAAGACAAAAGAAGAAAATATCTATCAACTTAAATAATACTAAAAGCCACTAACAAGTTAATTTATATGATTTGTAATGTTACTAGCCACAACTGAAATAATATATATCTAAGACACTTTGTACAACGCACGGTTCTAATCAGTGTTCATTCATTCTGTAAACTTGTATTTTAATTTCAATAAAGTTCTCTGCACGGTATTTTTGCTCCTGATCTTTTTTCGCTCCCCCATACATTCATGATCCTTAAAAAAAAAATTTTTATTTACAAGAATTCATTCACAATTCACCTCTTTAGATACTCTTGTAAAATTTGAATTCTACAAACAACAAATTAAAAATGTTACATTAACTATCGATTAAGCTGTAGGTCAGTTCAGCAATGAAACAGTCAATGAGGTCTAAAAGATAAGTTACAGCATGCTGAATTTATTTCTACGCGGCGAACTAAAAGTGCAGTGGACACGTTGCTGAGATCAGTAAGGTCAGTTGCAACTTTAATAAAAAAAGAGGGTTGGGGCCTTGGGGCTGATGAAATGAGTGCCAACCTTTTCGCCTAACTTATTCGTAAAAACGACGCTGTAGAGGCCAGTATCGTCCTCGAGTGCCTTGTTGACAGTCAACTGGAAGACCTCCCCGACAGTCGAGTACTGCACGCGCTTCGATATCTTCAAGACGTTGCCGTCCTTGTACCATTTGGCTTCGGGTCTCGGTAGGCCGGTCACTCTTATTTCGTAGTTCGTGCTCTGCGTTGCAAATATGTCACGATCCTCCAGGTTTGAGCTGACGATTATTGGTGATGCTGCGCAAAGTAGACATTTATACATCACAGTTAGTCTTATGCTTTTTAATTTGTTTCGAGCTGGCCAATAATCGATATCCTACACATTCTGCACGCCACTCGGTCCCATATGTTTCATTTTCTCGTTTTTATTTTTGCATGTCGAACAAAGAGTTGCGAATAATCCACATATCAGTATACTCACGAAAACTCGTCGAGTATCAAGGCCCAATAATCCTTGTGCATCCTGTAGTGGCTTTACTTTGTGAAAACAACGCTAATAGATACAATGCCGAAGCGAGAAGCCTAGCAAAGCACATGCACTCTTAAATATTAGTAAGTTTAATGTTATTTCAATTTTGTCTGTCTGATGCGTGACTCACTAAAGCAGAGAATATTCATGTATTAGTGAGGAGAAAATAATTGTATTATTGTTAAAATATTAAGAGGATATATCTTATCATTTTCGTTAATGTTGATATACAATGACGGTACATGACAGTAGAGCACATCAAGCAGCACAGAAACGATTGTTTTAGATGATGATGCAAAAAATGAACTGAGTTTATTATAATAAAAAATAATAAAATGCGAGTGAGAAAAAAATAGTTGAGGATTAGACTGGAGATAGGAGTATTAAAATTTAGTCAAAAAAAGAACGCAATGAATTTGAAATGTAGGTATTTCTGCGACTTCACAAAGTATCATCCGTTGATGGTTTTAAATCACACTTTTTTTCGTACCATTGAAATATTTTGAAAACAAATATTGGAAAAAAAAATTTTAATTTACTTCTTTCTATGGCAATAATTTAGTATAGGTCGTGAATCAGAAACATGTAAGATCAAGAACATGATTTGAAGCTTTTCAGTAATTTTTGAATTAAGAAATCGTATTCAGGTCTTTTATTAAAACATTATTGTTTGTTTCGACCAGTCTCGTTTAACAGCTTAGTTAATGTTACTCTTTTCTTGCATTTATCTAATTCTTATATCTACACAAAGTTACTACTCACCAAAATGATATTGTTCTTCTATTACAGTCCTTTTTTCATTAAAATAAAGCCCGTTTCTGTCAATCCAAATATTAAAAATAATATTCATATATTTATGATGAAAAATAGCTAAGCTTTTAAACTAGATTTGTTAAGTCGCAAAATAATATTGGGAAAAAAGTTACATTTTTTCTGACTGATCCCTAATTAAAAAATCCATGTAGAAAGAAGTTAATATTTCCAAACATCTCAAAAATTTGTCTTCAAAATTTTAAAACAGGCATAAAGAGGAAGCGTATCATTTTTACACGATTTTTCATCATATGATATGACGAATAAAATACAAGCAGAGGCCATAGTGCGTAACTTTTCTATTTGATCTAGACAAACCTGTTTTCTCTTATAACGTCTTCAAGATGAAAATTGGATGGCATTAAGTCGAGAAAAGGTTACGCAGTACAGCTCCAGTTGTAAAGTTGTGCAAAAAATTTTATTCAAATGTTCTTCAACGAATGATTTTTTCTGAAATCGTTTAATTGTGTCATCATTGTTTTCTTTTTCCCTCTTTTTGTTCATATTGTTCAATAGACGATAGTTTGCATTTACTTTTCAGAGATAAAATTTACGATGCTGAGAATAAAAACCTAATTTTTAGGACAATTACCTTCTTTGCTCATGTCGCTCTGTTTTTCTTGTTTATTGTGTTTATCTGGTACCTCTAGATTTTCGTTTTTTTTTTGTTCATCCGGTTGTTCTTCTTTTAGCCGTTGTTTTTTGTGTTTATCTTCCACTTCTTGCATGGGTTGTTTTTCGTATCCATTTTGCATCCCTGGTTTATCAGATTTATCTTCCACCTCATATTCTCTATGTTTTTTATGTTTATCTGACATCTCTTCCGCTTCCTGTTTTTCATATTTATTTTTTTTTCCTGGCTCGTATGATTCATCGTGCAGGTCTTGTTTTTCGCGATTTTTGTGTTTATCTCGCATCTCTTGTATCTCTTGTTCTTCGTATCCATTTTGTTTCGTTGATTTCTTAGGTTTCTCATGCAGCTCTTGATCTTCATATTTTCTAGTTTTATCTTGCATGCCTTGCATCTCTAGTTTATCGTGCTTAGCTCGCATTCCTTGTTTATTATCATCATCTAGGATTTCCTGCATGGAACGTTGTTCATGTTTGGTTTGCACTTCTTCTTCATAATATTTACCGCGATACCTTTGTTGGTCATGATCATCTTTTACTTCTGACTTTTCGTGTCCATTTTGTGCAAATCGTTTTTCATCTATGTCCCCTTGTTCATGATTTTTGCCTCGCGTTTTTTGCTTATCGTGTTCATTTTGTGCGAATCGTTTCTCCTCCATATCCTGCATCTCTTGTTCATCGTATTTGCCTCGCATTCTTTTCATATTGTTTTCATCTTGTATCTCTGGTTTTCCATGTCCATTTTGTGCAAATCGTTTTTCTTCTACATCCTGCATCTCTTGTTCGTCGTACTTGCCTCGCATCCTTTTTTCATCTTGATCATGCACCCCCAGTTTTTCCTGTTGTTGTCGTGTGAATTGTTTTTCTTCAATGTCCTGTGTCTCTTGTTCATCATACTTTCCTCGCATTCTCTGCTTTTCATCTTGATCTTGTATCTCCGGCTTTTCGTGTTCATTTCGTGCGAATCGTTTCTCCTCCATGTCCTGCATCTCTTCTTCGCCGTATTTAGCTTGCATCTTCTGTTTTTCGCCTCGATCCTGTGTCTCTGGTTTTTCACGTTTATATTCTTCGAATCGTTCATGCTTCATCTCTTTTTCCTCGTGACTTCCGAGCTTATCATTGTGCATCTCGCCCTGCTGAGCCTGCTTGCTCTGCTTGCCCTGCTTGTCCAGGATCTCGTCGAGCACGGAGCGCTGCCTCTGAATGCGCTCGAATAGTTTCTTCATGTCTTCGTCCTCTTCATCCTCGTTCGTAGCTGCGCTAGATCTCCTCGTGCCACTTTCCCTCACACCTCTGCCTCTGCTCAACTCGTCTTCAACGGAATCCAGCCTCTGTCTCTGTCGCTCAATCGACTTTCGACGGTCGCTCTCGTGATTGCTACCATGGGTGGCTGTGTCCGACTCGGAACCAATCAAGCGCTCCTCTACGATCGTCTCGGTGCTGCGAGCCGTCCACCGGCTGTAGGCAAGATCCTGCTGGTGCAGATCGGCGGGCGAATCTGGACTCCGGACA
>JAPYYV010004530.1:0-22615 GCA_030522625.1 Copidosoma aretas
AAAAAAAAAATAAAAAAAAAAATATAAAAATAAAAAAGAACAAAAAAAAAAAAAAAAAAAAAAAAAAAAAAAAAAAAAAAAAAAAAAAAAAAAAAAAAAAAAAAAAAAAAAAAAAAAAAAAAACGCAATCTCGAAGTGTCTAAAAATCCGTAAGACAATATTTTGCCCAAATCTCTCCTCCGTTGTTGCTGCACAGCAAATACCCGCATGATACTTTTCACACGAGAAACACACCGCGCACCGTATACCGCCGCGATTTTCACCCGCGGACGGAGACAGCGGCGGTGCGGGCGACAGGAATCTTTCATACATCATCGCACGGCAGACCCTAACCCCCCCTCGGAGCCCCAGAGGGCCGGGGCGGAAAGAAGAGAAGGGCGTACATAACTTACGGCGCGCGGCCGCGAATTAAAGCAGTGAATTCATTCGCGAGCACCGGCACGTGGGGTCCCAGCATACGCAGGGGGGGGGGGGCAATTAATAATGCCGGTGGGACGCTCTGCGGCGGACACCCAGGGTTTCTTGCGCGTCACCCTCGTCAATCACCCGCGCGTACGCGGGAAAAGGGGGAGCGCGGCTGCCGATCGATACCCCCGCGCGCGTGCGTGCGTGGTGGGGACAAAAAAATGGGGAAACGCGATGATGTTCGGGTGACGGATTTGTTTTTGTGTGTAGGGGAGGGGGGGTGGGGGCGTGTGCGTGAAATTTTTCAAATTTTCGGCCAACGCGTCCGGAACAAAAGCGCTGGAAAATCTGGTTCGCCGCGGGCACGCGTCAGGAACACACGCTGCGCGAGCAAGCTGTGGATTTTTCATAGATGGCTTTGATTTTTTTTTCCCTGTCCGGTGAATTGTGTCGCTCGTAGGTGGTTTGGTTACTGAAAAAAACGAGGAACACGAAGACGAAGTGTTGGGGGATCTTTTTTTTACAAAAACGTGATGGTATTTATATTTTGTAACTGTGAGGCTGATTTTTTTTTTTTTTTCATCATTTTTTTGCGGTTTTTTGAACTACATTTAACGAGAATCTGATTCGAGTCGTGCGCTATTATGTTGAACGCCTCCGGCGTTTATTTCAAAACTTTTTAAAATGATGAATTTTGTAAATTTATATGTAGAGCTAACTAGAATAGATTTCACTTCAATAAAAAGTTATGGTGAAGCTACGACGATGGTGGTTAAAATGCATGCATCACAACTTTAATGTTGTTTTAAAATAAAAGTTACGTTAACCGTTTTTCCCAAAAAAAATATATGCTTGGAGTTCTTTACAAATTTTTGTTGCATGAACGTACATGATTAAAGTCCTGATAATATTAGTTTTGATAATGTATTATTTTTTATGTGTAGTAGGAATATTGAGAGTTAATCATCATGCATTTTTACACACGTACAATAGATCCTCAACAAATATTGTCAACAATCTAGGAAATAATTATACTGCTGCAATAGCAGCAAAATTACGTTCGCTAGCCGAAGTACGACCATTTTTAATGAGCACGATCTTTGAAGCATCGATTTTTCGCAGCCCAGTAGTACCTGCAGTGGGGAGCGAAAGTCATCATTTGCAGGTGCAGTCGACGAAAAAAAATTGCTCCGACGTACACGTATGCGTGTGTGTATATACGTCGGTGGTACGGCGAAATCACGGACAATGACGACAGCTGCACCACTCGAATCGTCATTAACCTCTTTCCTGTATTTCAGCTTTATTGCTTGTCAGACTCAAGAATCGAACCATATTTTCTCGCCTATCGTTCATTTTTTTTTGTTTTTTTTTACACAAGCTCATCTGAGTTTTGAGATAAAATAATTTATAGATAATAGTTTGAAAAAAGGGTTAAAAATATTTTAAGCGACACGTGATTTAATACAAATCTTTAATAATTACCGCTTTCAGAAAAAATGTATAACACTGACGTGGTACATTATTATTTTTGCGTATTTTCCTTCAAATTTTTAATATTTTTCCATCTCATGATCATGATTCAGATAAACATAAAAAGATGTACGACAATACTTATATACCTTAAACTACTTTGTTAATCAGCAGGTTACTTATGCCTGCCTCGCGCAATTACTCAAGTCATATGCACGATAATTACGATTTACAACCATTTTTTATAATGAAAATAATTTGTGATAAAAATAGAAACGAATATACTTATTGTATATTTTTTATTTATTAACTTAAGTAAAAGTACAACTTCATCGCATAGATCATGACGTGTGTACTAATACCCCTTTTTGGCCAAGCGATAAATATGTATGCTGTAATTAGTGAAGTAAAAAAATGCTTTGATTACATCAATATTGCGGCTTTAACTAATTTTTCATCTAATGTGTACAAGTTTATTTAAATCTCTCATGTCGACATAGGCTAAAATATTCCACGTGACTTCATCAGGCAGACTATGAAAATTCGTCTTTTTCAGGACATCCCAAAGAATTTGGTTTAGGCCAGCTTTCGCGGTATTTAATATCTTCTTCCTCTCAATCGCCAGGACAATCCGAGTCCTCACCACATGCTGGTAATATCTCGTTGGTACTTTCACCGTATAGGACGAGATTAACTTTTTGCAAGCTTCGAGGTACACTTCATTATTCAACAATCCAACAAAATAATCAAACGGCATCGTTATCACGTCGAAGATGGATGTGTTGCCCACTTTATTTTCCTTCAATTTATCCAGCCTTGCGTTACAATCAGAGAGAATTTTGGACAACCTTCTGTGCAACTTGAACAGTCCCTTGGCAGGTATCAAGTCATTATTCACTTTGTTCGAACGTAAATGGATGGCATATAAGAAAACGAACAGATACACGAAATCATTTATAATTGAGTGCTTGACGATTTTGTGAAAAACATTGATTATAGCTTCGTTGAAAGTTGCGCTATCTTTGAATTCCCAGAATAGGCACGCGATCCTCAAATTGTTCCCTCCGCATTGCGTCATGTTGAACTTTGGTACGTTTGCGGCAAAGTGCCTGTGAATGGAAACAAAAAGATTTAAAAACTAATTCATATAGGCTAGCAATAGAAACTTTGACTCCTCTGTATGACTCACTTATCAGCTCGAAAACCAGCCTCCAGGAGCATTATAACAATGTTGTATTTTCCATTCTGGGTGGCCAAGCCCAGAGCTCTGTTGACGGCCAGACCACAACTTTTACTCGCGGCACTCGTGTCATCGATACTGAGTAAACGATCGACCACTTGCTCGTAGCCCATCGCAGCGGCAACTGTGAGCTCGTGTAGGGTAGGTTTGTTCTTATCGTAGCAATCGTGCAAGTAAGGTATTAATGACGCAGTAAGGGTCGTCTCTTGAACTCCAGTGATTTTCGCCAACATCAAGTTCACGAGATTCGGGTTGTTTGTTTTCGAAGCCATAAAAAATGGTGTTTCGCCCATGGAGTTTTGTACACGCAAGTCAGCACCTGAAATTTTTGCAATGTCATGATAATTATGGATTTCTGGTCCTTCGTTGTTATTGTTGTACTTAAGAAATAATAAATGGGTGTCATAAAGATAAACAAAAATTAGCTAACTATGACTATGACTTTAACTATTTTTGCGGATCATGCGTGGGGTGCTTCGGTTTGTTTATTAGGACAATGCTTTTACATTATTTCACTATATGTCAACTCTTGAGGTAGAACTCTCAGTGTTCATATAGTAAGATGTGGGGTGACACATATTTGATCACAGAGTACTGAACCGTTATGTACCCATGTTTCACTTTATGAACCTTTTCACTGATATCAACTGTGCAATGTGTCAAATTTATTTCATTACCTGAATTTGAAAATATAATATTATTCACTGTATTGTCACAAGTATCCAACCGATAATTCACGGCGTTTTTTGCGTGTCTTGATGAATTTTTATATCAAACTTTGTTAATGATATTATTATTGTAATTGACCTTTAAAATACTACTGTATTCAATCATTTAGTTTTAATAAAATAACACGACAATATTCAATTTTATAAACCTATCAAAGACATGATGTAAGTATGTTATGTATGTACCGCAAAGAATTTCAAGGCAAAAACTTATAAACTATGTGTATTTTGTCAAGAAAATGTAAGTAATGAATGCAAACATTTAAGAGTTGATATAGGTACCGTCAACGTTATATTTGTTTTCTTATTTTGTAGATAATGGTATATTGACTATTAACGTTTACTTACCGGCTGCGATAAGTAGGTATGCTATATTGATGTACTGCTGTTTCACTAGAGGAGAATAGATTTTCTTTAAGCACAAATGTAACGGTGTCTCGTCTAAAGCATTTTTGACGTTAACGTTCATCTCTTTATGAATCATCAGAATAGCTTGAACCAACATCTCGTCCCCATTACGGACAGCTAAGTGCAGGTCTGAGTCACCTGTTCTAACATTAACACCGACGCCTTGTTCCTGCAGTAACTCAAAGAGTAGATTTTTTCCATCCCTAGTCATATCAATCATCAAATAATCAATGGACTCTGCATAATAAACCAGTAACTCGAACGAAAAGTTGTCACGACTATCTAGATCGGCCGCGTGTCTCAACAAATGCTTGATAAAAAGCTTTTGTGAATTGTCAACTATTCCACTTCTGCACGTACGCATTATAGTGTCGTAAATCCGTCTACTCTTTGCACTAGAAAAATTTCAATCACAAGTCAGAGGTTAGAGCGTGCAAATCAAAACATCATAACATAAAAATGTGGCAGTCCTACCCGTGGGCGATGAGTTTCTTCACAGAACTCCAATTGTAACAGTCGATGGCAATGTGCAGCGGCATCCTGTTATACAAATGAACACTGTTGGGATTTGCACCGTGTTGCAATAACAGGTCTGTCATATCTGCGTTTAAGTAGTTGGACACTGTGAGCTGCAGAGCAGTTTTGTCCTTCCCATTTCTGATGTTTGGATCAGCTCCATTATCCAAGAGTAACGTCGCCATGTTGCGCTTTGGATCGCAAAAGTTCAAGTTAGTCAAGTTTGGCTATTCGTTTGCTAAAAATAATTCGTACCTCGTTTGCTTTGGTGGCCAAGTGTAAGGCCGTAACACGACAGTGTCCTCCTCGAGCATTCAGATCTGCTCCGTAGTCGATGAGGATTTGGACTATTGTTGATCTATTTCGAACACGTACTACCGAATCGAGTACGCCAACGTCTTCGAAGACCAGGTGCAGAGGTGTTTTGGATTCTAGATTCCAATCGTTAACACAGGATGGATCTCTGGAAAGTTGATGAGAATCTTGAGTAAAGAGGGTTTCAGATCGCATGCGTATTATCGCCTTCAGCGTAAAGTTATTATATACGGAAATGCAAGAGTTTCAAAACAAAACGACCGAGGATTTAATTTCTGTCACAGATTTAAATCACTTCCATCCCTTTAGTTCTAAAACGCTCGAGTGTTTAGTTTCATAAACTTAATGATTGAACACTTGTAACATGTTAAACCAAAACAACAGACAACCGTACGAGCGGAACCTTATGAACTTTCGTTGACTGTGATTACCAATTTTGACACCTTTAAAAAAAAAAAAAATTCCTATACCTCGGTTATTGAGTGCTTATTGTGCCCTTGATAGAAAAAATAGAGTTTGCCACTAATGCGCATTCAGCCAAGGATATTACAACAGTGATCGCCCTGGAGAGATGCACATTATTGACGAAAACTACTATTTCGTAGATCGAGATAAAAATTTAACTTTCAAACGTGGGTAAGTGTACAGCTTTCGTTTGAATGTGGGTTCCTTCTTAAATAAAAATTACCTTTGCAGAATTTCACGAACCCTCGAAACATCGCTGGAGCGAACTGCTCTGTGAATTTCACCTTCCCGATGATTGTGCATGATTATTATTTCTTCTTGCTTCTTCGTTAAAAAGTTTATTTTAATGAAAACGTAAATGTATCCAAACAAATTTATCACACACAATTAAAGAGTCAGGGTTTATAAAAATATTGATGTAGAAATATCTTATAGTTGCAGCTATAAACTGTCTACACAAGAACCGTAACTGAGGGCAGTCGAAAGAATCGAGTGCATTTATATGCTCTTCAGTAACGAATCATAATGAGAGAAACTGAGTATGATATTTGGTACACAATCCTATTACTAATAGGTTAGGCTAATGAGTCATGTGAAATTATTATACATTTCTTCACTTCTTCTGGAAGTTACTGTATCTATGAAAATTTTCTGAAATTTCCATACTACTCGTGTAGTGCTAGATTTCAGAAAAATCAAAATATTCGAACATGGACGGTTCAGCTTGAGTATGTGTCTTAATCATGGCCCCGTTAAGAAAAATTTTAAGACTAATTTTATTTTGTAAGCGACGGCAGATAAAATTATATAGTAACGCAATAATAGTATTAACTTTTTTCTACACTATAAATCTTTTTTTATCTAGAAACTTGTGTTATATTTTGCTTATATTGACAAAACAAAGAAAAATTTCCTATTATAGAGCCTCATAATGATTTTTGAACATATTTTAGCCCCCTGCCCTCCCTTATATTGTGACCTTTTTAAAAAAATATATAGAAAATAACTTTTTGGTCTTATAAATTGTAATAGGTTTTTTTTCTAATAAGATTATTAGTCTGGACATAATTTTTTTTTAAATTGTGCCATCTGAAGCTGTATTATGTTATGTTACGTATTGTTGATTAACAGTCTGGAATACTTCGTCTCAGTGTATCCTATGTTTAATAAAATTTTTAGAAGTTACAAATCCAATTTGGTGGCTACTAAAATTATCTGCTTCGGGCGCGTGTCTAATTTTAGAAAAACAATAATTGCAAATTCATAACAGTAGAACTATTCAGTTAAAAACGACTGAATAAATTTCGGTTTAAAAAATGGTGTATCAATAATGATTCATTCAGGGCACATTTTACATGTAGGTACACATAATCTTTTATCAATGTACATTAGTAAACTGGTAATGTCTGTCGCGCTGTTTTCGAAATGACGAAATTCTTTTTTCATACGTTTTTCATAACTTAAGAATTTTGCATCAAAATAAAACATTAAAAATATAGTATTGAGAAGAATTCGACAATCTCTCACTAGAACCATAATTTAACTGGTTGATTTTTTTTCATACAGATAATATAGGGTTATATTGTAACCAATATCTTAATTTGAAATATATAATTTAAATTTAGCATTTTAGCAATTCAATTGTAATTATTATACATGACATAATAATGATGATTATCAGTTAAAACTATTTATAAACTAATAATTTTGTGCTTTAATTACCAGTTGTTTCAAGTTATTTTTGTTCTAATTCAAATACATTAAAAACCATAATATCTCAAACTACACATAGATTATACCTATTTTCGCTCTTACGCTAGATTATACCTCTTACGCTGGAATAATATGAGCTAAGAGGAGTAAAGATATGAAAATTTTTCGATAAGATTACAGTCGTTATTCCGGTTGTGACTTAGCGTACAGAAAATGTACATCATCTGTTGGCAAAGTCGTTGAAAGTGCTATATAAACGAGCTTTAATTTGAACTCGGAAAGACCTACGTAGTGGCAAGTACACTAACTTGAATGAACAATTTTTATTCATTTAAAAAAATTGAATTTTTATTTTCAAAACAACTGCATCACAGGATTATCTTATTTTAAGTGACAAATGAATTTATGACCTAATAAAAGTGCGTCCTTACTGTGCGTAAATACTGTGTACATTCATATGTATGTATATGTGAATGTACAAAAATATATACCTAGACTGTTTTAAGATAGTTCACATGGTAGTTCATGCAAAAATTAGTTTTTTACAAAAACGTTGAAATATGAGATGTAAGCTGTTAACTTTGTCATACAAAAGTTATTAAAATTTTACAAAGATTTGGCTGGCCGTTTTCGAGATATTTAACTTTCCATTGACATATTGTAACACAGCATGTTACGAGCAAGAAATTTTGAAAGCATTGTTTTCGTTATTAACTGTAATAATTTTCCTACTATTGTTTCAAAAAAACGATTAGAAACATATCGCATTCTATTTTAAAGATATCTTAATTTAGAAATTATTTGCCATGCTGTTAGTAAGAAGTTTCTTAGGTTATTCAAGTGTCAACTGACGATAATTTTCTGAAAAATTAATGATCAAGCGCTATACTAAACTGGTCAAAAGAAGTTAACAATGATTAGCCTAAAGTTTGGTGAGCAGCTTAATCCTTATGCAACTTCATGGTTTGTAAATTATATCAAGTATACTGAGAAATAGAACATAATTTTCTCCCAACCATAATACCAGCGCTAAACCCTTCTCCGTGATTCCATCCACTAACCCTGATCTAACATTAAAGACTATAATTTTTCAGGGACGCCGATTCCACCCCCTGCCCCCATTTATCCAACTCGAATCCCGTAGCCAACTCCTCCCCCGATAAATCCCCGCCGATTCCCTGCAATTCGACATCAAGGGAAACAGCCCCAAACGAGCATCAGCAGCGCCACGACCATGTATACGAGCGCCAGCAGCGGAGCCGGGAAAAGAAGCACACCAATCGGCCCGCCCGGTCATCGATCATACCAGAGGGTACACCCGTGAGCTGCACACGCACGCCGCAGCGGCGGGGTCACTGCTCCCTCTCGAGTCGTCGTCGCCGTCGTCTACGAATACCGGGACAAGTGCATGCGCCTATTCACGTGGGAGACAGAGCCCAGGTGGGGAGGTGCCGCGCGAAAGGGACGGCGGCTGCCGGGGGCTCATACGCCTCCCCCCGCCCCCCCTCTATTTTTCCTCCCGCTCTCGGGGGACGCTCGCGGATGTGTACGTCCGCGCTTGTGCCGGAACGTCGCGGGGAGAGGGGCTGGAGGAGACGCCGCGCGAGACCTTCTTCGCCCGACACGTGTAACGTGCGCGACGAGGCACGCGCGCGCGATTGTTTTTTCCAGCGCGCGCTGCGGTCGCGCGGGGAGTGTGTGTGTATACAGGTGCAGCCGAGGGGACGGAGACGTTACTCTCGAGCTGCAGCGGAGCTTTCGCCGTGCGATTGTGCGTTGCCCCCTTGGACACTTTCGCCGTCACCCTGGCTGGTTTACTTTTGCCTTCGTTCGTTTGTTATTTCCGTGTTTTTTACGTCTCGCGTTGCACGTATTATACATATGCAGACGTTGGAGCCGAGTGTGCGTGCATACGGGCGAATGAATCTTTTTAATTAGCGGGACTTATTACATTCGGGGGGAGGGGGGTGGGGGGGCTGTTTACGGGGTCGACGGGGGTTTTTTCGTCTCGTTTCCACTCGATAACCGAGCGTTTCGTTGCCTTTGGATACCGGGAGTTCTTGATTGTGTCCAGTAAGTTGTTGGAGATAAAAATTAGTACCAAAATAGTTGAAACGACCATCGGATAGGGGCAAGGTTTTGCGGTTTTTCGAAAATCACTACATACCATTTATCTCCATTGAAAGTATCTTGGAAATCACAAAGAAGTCAGCATGGACATCGTAGAGAACCCATATTAATTCTTAAGGGATTATTCGAGTGCTTATAAAGTATATAATTTGCCATTCATCTCTATACATGTATCTAAACAGTATACAGATATTCCGATGCATTACGGGTGTGCTATAAACTTTGTAAAGACTCGGGAAAAGAATAATCCATCTTTAAATCAGGTTTGAAAAGTATTCATAAAATTCATGATTACAAGGGGTTTATCATATTCAATAACGAAAAGTAATTAAAAATTGCAAGTTACACATGAATAATTCTTTTTTTTATCAACTGGTAGAAATTTCGGTCGTGGTCTTGATTAGAAAAACACAATTCTTTATTCAGTTGCAAATTTTTTTCAAACCTCCATCCTTAAAAACTTCATCCACCCTGGCACTTTTTTCTAGAAAGTTTTGAAAAAAATTTCCAGTAAGAACCAAAGCCAAGAGTACTGCGTAACCAGCCCGTATCTTCCATTGCATATCCAGCCCGCCGAGCCTAGCTCTTATCGTTCCGACCGAAGAACGTACATTTTTGTTACTCCAGCGTACATTTCCCTTTTTACAATCTGCACACGCCAGGTCATTTCAGCATCGAGTTACTGCAAACCGCCCTAGCAGGATTTTAACGACCCCGCCAGAAATGCCTGCCCTTATTTGGTCAACAAACGTTACCGGAATACGCGCAGTTCCTCGTAAACAAATGCAAAAGCCTAAAGGTTCAACATATATGAAAACGAGTCGGGGAAAATTTAACACCCGCCGTGTGCTTAATAGCCCGCGGCCGCCCGTGCCGCCTCGGGAACGTCGGTGTCGCCCTCACCTCGTAAAGCTCGCACCCTTTCGCATCACTGAAGGAGCCCAGTTCGTCGTCCCTCTTTTGAGGAGGGCTGGGCTGGAGCTTTTCGGAAAAAGAGCGAACCCAGCTAATTTCGTTTGATGGGCCACTTAAACGCGTGCGTCAACGCTGGGGAGCTCGGAGAAACCGCGGCGTCGCTCGTGCGTGGGAGGGGGGGTGCTTCGGGCAATCGAATTATTGGCGATGGTGCGTGCGTGCTTGAGATGAGGGGATGCCTAAATTACGTATTATTCTGCGACGTATGTTTTCGACGTAGTTGTTTTGGGAAATACAATAAAATATTTGATGCAACGGTAGTTTGAAAATTGACAAAATATGTTACAACTACCGATTTTTTACATTTTAGGTTATATTACCCTTACCGAAAAAATGTGGAAAGATACGTGAGAATTGTATTTTTTCCGTTCCAGAAGACGGTGAGATACGATTTTATGTACGTATATTGCTTGATACAGAAGAATCCTATCTTAAAAATTTGATGGCCTTAAAGTGAAGCCTCAATAGCATTGGAAAAGAGCGCTATTTTTAAATACAATGAGTTATTTTTTTATTCAAAATTTGTACACTTTATTAATTTACTTTGATTTTAAGTTTCAATTTTTGCATTTAATCATAATAATAATGATCCTCTTCTATCTTAAAAATCAGTATAATTTCGAATATTCACATAGCTATGATTTGAACAAAACCCACGGTTAAAAAAATAATGTTATTAAAGTGTAATTACAATTTGTATTTGAAGTTTTTACGAAATCCTGTTAAAATTTATATTACAATTTTAAGTTGGATGTATTCTTGATTGAATAAAAACAAGTAGACTAAGTATATATTATATAGTAATGATGCCAATGTAATGTATAGGTTATAACTCGTATACGTAAAACGCGTGGTTTTCTTTTAGCTGCAGACATAACTGGCAAACCATTCCAATTTAATTTTATATATTTTATAATGTCCACCACCTAATATGGATATAAAATAATAATTAAAAAAAACAATATATACTCAAAAATATAAACAACAATAAATTCCTATTATAAAGGGCTTTTTTCTTACATTGTACAGGCTGATTAAAATAAATTGAAAATAGTCAATGGTATATTATGCAAATGAATGAAAAATAATTATTTTGTCGTTGAAAATATTGGAAAAGCGCGCGCGAAGCGCGCATGGCATGCCTAATGCATTTAAAAGTAACAATCATTTGTTTAGCGGTTATGATGATCTTTGATTGTCTTATAAAAAATTCAACTCCATTATCAATGGTGACTAACAAATTTTTTCAGATTTGTGTTGTGGATTACTTCGTGAGAAACTAATATAAAAAATAATCGAAAAAATTCATCTTTAATTTGAGAAGGTAAAAAAAACTCAAGTGTATTGTGTGTTGTATACTTTTTTAGATAGTTAAAGTACATACACAATTGTCTGAAAATTGCTTTTTTTATATTTGGAGCGTTGTCTTGAACTGAGAAAACATATCATATTACATTTTTGTCCAGCCAAAGGAAGAGAGTTGTTTTGCTTGATATAACTTATTTATTTTCTATTTGCTCGATATTTATTTTCTATTCACTTTTTAAAGGCCCTAAGTTCCTTCTTGAATTCTAGAGTAATATATTACTTTTTTCATAATGATTCGTACTGAACCGATATAATTCTATTATTCATCTCCAAATAATTTAAAATAAAATATGCGTAAATTATTCAAGTCGTTTTACACACTACTTCATGAAATGGTAGTATTTATGCAGAAGACATACAATTTTGTTTGAAAAGATAAACTACGATAAACCCTTTTATTCAAGTTTATCATTTTTTCAACATAGCGGAGAATGTTTGTTAGCCTTATTACTCGTTGTACATACTTTTTAGCACTTTAAACTAAAATCACTTTCTCTTTTCTACAAAAAAAATTAAAACATTCACTCATTTACAATTTCCGGGTTGTTTCATGATTTCATTGACGTCATGAGGATTTCGACACTGTAAACTAAAATTATAATTGATGTGTATTCACAGAATAATGTTTACAGTTTATTTCAGATGGATTCAGTCGAGGAAGATACGAATAATTCTATCGACCGAACATCAGCTCTTCGGCAATCTCATCAGAATATTTTTTTTCGTTCTTCGACGAGCTTCAAAATCCTCGATTCGCCATCAGATCGAATTCCCACGAGCTGCACCGACTCAAAGCACACGTATCACACAAGACTGCCTCCTCCTCCTCGCACTCTCCAACTAAATTAAAGCAGCATACTTCTCAATCCGCCCCTTTTCTCGGGCACCGGAACGAGCGAAGAGAGAAGGAGAGAGGAAAAAAAGGGACAGCTTCTTAACTAACGGAAGGAAAAGATTGCGGTGGAGCCGGGGCAACGAGCAGACGTCCGCCCGAAGGAGCGACTTGGCGAGCGCGCGGGAAAGCAATTAACCGTTTCCCGTTTTATTACGCCCGCGCCTCCTCCCGAGCTCCGCTCCGTCTATCTTTTCCCCGTATATCACGGCCCGCGCGGTCTTTCCTTTTTCCCCATTCCTTTTTCCTCTCTTTGAATGAATGCCTTGGTACTTTGGCGTTCTGACAAAACTCGGCTAGGAAAAAAAAGCAACGGTGGACGACGGAAGTCCGAGCCGCGGAGGGAAACAGTGGACGCGCTGGCCTTTGAGTGCCGCGAAGGATGGATAAGGTTTTTTTTTTTTTTTTCGTGGTGTACGTGCTGCGGAACGCTGTAACGAGGTGATACTGCTCTTATTGTTGCTATTGCGGTGGTCATTGAGTATCCCGCGGTTGTTGTGTTTCTATTGGAAAATAATTTTATTATTTTGGTTAGCGTTTAGGGGTTTTGCAAACAAAATTTTGTACGTATACATCGCTTCTTAGGAAAAAATATACGATTCGAGATTCTTAGGAAAAAAAGTACGATTTAAGTTTCTGGCAAAAAAGAGTACGGTTCAAGCTTTACACTGAAAAATTAGTATAAAAATTCTTTTATGTATCATTCGATGTATCCATAAAAGAGGGGTGGATTTGCAAATTAAAATGCAATATGGGTCGAGCTGTAATATCAATTTTGTCGTTTAGTATTGCAATACATTCAATACTTACAAAATGTAAAAGTTTAAACGTTATATTTTGAATCGTATCCTTTTTCGTCAGAAGCCCGATTTGTATTCTTGTTCCTATGAAGCTTCAATCGTAATTTTTTTCGTCAAAAGCGGATTATGGATGAATTCGCTTTTTTTATACTCACAACGATTGGGGCGTATAAATTATTAGACAAATAGAGAAGCCCTGCTGTTCGACTCTGCACTGAGATGGCTTTTTGTCGTTTTTTAAATAATAATAATAATTTTGTTTGCAACAATACTGAACTTGCATGAACAAATCCATTTGGTCCGTTGAACAGATTATAAAAAAAAATTCGATGCGTATTTTTTATTTTTCTACATAATCGAAAACCGACGAGTGGGGGTAAAATAACGTCATATCGGTAAAAAATTATGTACTATAGTACGGTATTTCACCCCCACTACAAAACTTTAATAGTCTGTGACTCAAATTATTTTTTTAATATATAAAATAAAAATATGCATCAAACATTTTTTGATAATCTAATTGATGGACCTAATAAAATGCAGGTTTTATTTTTATGTAAGTCCTTCATTTATGTGCTTGTATATTTCTAGGAAAAAATGCGTTTTTTGATACCTATAATCCCTGTTTGAAAAAAGTAATGTACTTTCATGAACAACAATAAGAAACCGCATTATATGTAATCGAATTTTTACAGATACTCAACAGCAAAGCTGTTCGAATAAAATTAGAATAGATTTGGAAAATAAGCACCATTATTGGAGACATGTGTAGATATGTTTAACTTCGTGTTGAATTGGCTGTAATTTCTTTTTTGTCAGCTGTTTCATGATTTTTGGCAAAACTACGCAACATTCAATGAGATACTATCTGTCTCTATCACAAATATTTGCGACAAAAGATGCGACTCCAGATTTATTATTCCCAAAAGCATGCTTAACATTATTTTCGAATTTGCCAACATATTTTTTTTAATAAATAAGTTTCGAAATTTGTATCTCATTCTGAATCCCTTGATTGCGCTGACGGTTCGTCTTGAGTCGGTTTAGCTGTGGTGGTGTGGGGTGCGAGAGAGAGAGAGTTCCGACTTTCCGCTTTATTTGGGTTATGTATACGCACGCGTTGTCACTTTCGCTTGGGCCAGAGTTACTGGAAACAAAATCCAAGAATTGGGGTTACGTGTTGGGTACAAAAAACAAAATTCAGAAATCAGCCATTTTCTTGAATGTCTTTGTTTAGCCTTATTTACATCCAACCGAGGTTTAGGATGTTACTTTATTATCATGGATTTGATTAGTATCAAATCCGTTTACTAGTAGTATCTTACGAAAAAACAGCAAATGTCTCGACCACTCGAACTGAACGAAACTCCCAACCTTCACCCTCCACATGCCACTGAATCACCCTCCCCCTAAAAAAAAACTGTTTAAGCTCAAGCACTGCATCAAGCCGGTGCGGCGGCGCACAAAGGGACGAAACGTGTTTTTTTTTTCTATAAATAAAATATCTTCAAAACGAATTCACCAATTTCCATGATTCTTTTTGGAGCTTGCAGTTTATTTAACACAGAATATAGGAATAGACGTCCGACGTTTAAATATTCCCTTTAACGGTGTAAAAACCACCCTTTAAGTTAATAAAACTTGAAAAAAATCATTTTTAATTGAAATTTTTTCCTATAATCGTTAAAAATCTTTAGAAATTTAAGAATGAGACAGAAAGTATCTTACAATACATACGATAGATAATGTTGGTATGTTTTAAGGGGTTGAAACTACCCTTAAATAGGCTAAAATTAACGAAATTTCATGAAAACTGAAAGAAAATTTCAACATTTCAACTTAGTAAACTAAAAGTACATTTGCTAAAATGACGTACAGAATCTATGGGTGATAATGACGTGAGGGGGTAAAAATACCCTACCAATAACCCATAAAGTAGATAAAATTATAAAATTATGAGTTTAAATTGAAAATTTTTAGTATAATTATAAAAAATATTTAAAAATGTATAGAAAAGATGTTCAGTAAAATATACTACATAAAATCAGTAATGTTAGTATGATGTAGGGGGTTGAAACTACCATTGACTGAGCTTAAATAAACAAAACATCTGAAATTTAGTAGAAATAATTTTGTCTGTTTATCTGAGTAAACTGGATGTATATATTGTTAAATTATGTTCAGATTATTTAAAACATGATGAAGTACGGGGGCAAAAATAATCTCTTACGTTGATGAAATTAAAATAAATTTTTTAAATTTAAGATATTTTCTATGATTTTGAATAATCGCTAAAAATTAGTAGAGAGTATGAAAAGTACCTTATAGTACATCATATGATCTATGTCATTATGTTGCAGTTTTAGGGCGTTAAAACTACCCTTAAATAAGCCACACTAGACCAAATTTTATAAAATTGGGAGCAAAAAAATCGTTAGTCCATCTAAGTAACCTAAACGTATATATTTAAAAATAATGTACGGACTTTTACAAATTAAAAAGACGTAAGGGACGATAAGAACCATCAAAGGTTCTAAAATAACAAAATTTTGAATTTGAATTAAATTTTTGTATTGTTAATCACTTAGTATTACTATAATTTACGGAGAATTAGGATAGTATGTTGTTATATACAGAATATTTATTTAGTACGTCTGAGCAGGTTACAACTATACACGAATTACTGTTCAAAAATAGACAAGCGAAATGATTTGAATTGATTTTGAATTCGCTTCTAAAGTTTCAAAATTATTACATGAAATATGTTCAACAAAGAGATGCTTATATTTTATACACGTTGGTTTTTAAAGTACATAGCTGTATGTATTATACTTCATCAATACATAAACATAAAAATACATACATTATCAGGGTTATTTTTCATCACAGCTAACAGAATCGACTTCTGACACAAACCAACTACTATCTCCGTCCATATTTTCGTCAGAAATTCCCTTACCTTTGCTTTCTTCTCGATCGTTATTGATAATTTTATCATTCATTACATATCTACAAGAAACAAATATTTTAATCTCTCCTAAAAGAATGAGTTACACGTGACTGTCGACAGAATAACTCTTGATCTGATTGGTTGAGACTAGCTGAGAGCGGGAAAATTTAAAAAAGTTGGGGGTTGGCGCGCGAAGCGTGCAGGGGGCGGAGCCCCCTAGTATTTCTAAAACACACACATTGTCTTCGTATCATCTTAAATATAGCATGTTTTTTTAATCATTTTTAATAGTTTAAGAAGTACTGTCTCGTATAGCAAACTACAATTTTTATCAAATTTAATTTGGTGACACATTTAATATGATGCCTATTAGTTAAAACTGCTTCATCGCCAAACTTTATACTTATTTTATTTAAATAAAATATTAAATTAATGTGACGGTTAGGTTGCGGTAATATAAAAATATATAGCATTTACTACATAATTCCTCAACATTGTAGGTGAAAAATCATGAATAGAAAAGCAAAATAAACATACAATTAATGATTAATAACAATTCGTTAAAATAAGGTGGTCGGTTAAGTAGTAACTCCAAATGATATACTAAGTTTCCTTAACAATATTGACCTGAAATAAGGACATCGTTAAAGTAAAAATCTTAGATAATATACTAAATTCCTTTAATTGGCCAAATTTATGTTTTATTGTGTTAAATTATAGTGATTCTTAATGATTGAAACTAAAATTTCAATTTAAATTACATAATTTTTCCTACTGAATTTCAGATGTTTTGTCTATTTAACCTAAGTCACGGGTAATGTTAACCCCCTACATCATACCAACATTACCGATTTTATGTAGAATATTATACTTAACATCTCTATAAATTTTTTAATATCCTTTATAATTATACATAAAAACTTAATTAAAACTTATAATTCTATAATTTAATCAACTTTAAGGGTTGTTTTCACCCTCTTATGTCATCATTATCCATAGAGTCTGTACATAATTTGAGTAAACCCTATAACGTACCATCATTATTCATTGTATGTATTTTAAGATATTTTTTGTCTTTTTCTTAAATTTTTAAAGATTTTTAATGATTATAGGAAAAAATTTCAATTTAAAATGATTCTTTTCAAATTTTATCAACTTTAAGGTGGGTTTTACCCCCTCGAAGAAAATATTTAAACTTCGGACCACTTTTCCTATATTCTGTTTTAAATAAGCTGTAAGCTCCAAAAAGAATTATGGAGATTAGTGAATTCGCATTGGAGAAATTTTATTTATAGAAAAAAAAACACGTTTCGTCCCACTGTGCGGCGTTGAGCAACACAAACAACATTCTTCATCACCCCCATATCTCCTCGTCCGAGCGCATGAACTGGCAAAGCTGCCAACTGAACAAACAAGCCCACTCAGCAGCCTTCTCTCTCTCCCTTCTCCCAGCAGCGACAAATCTCCTGGCGCTCAGCACGCTTGAAATATATAAGGGACTAGTTTCTCGGGCTGGAAACTGAAAGGCGCCGTCCCACTTCCAGCCCAGGTAAGGGTCCAAGTCGCTCACAGAGTTTCTCCCGAAACTTCCCTCTTCCCTAGTGCGTTCCGGAAGACGCTACTGCCATTCCTGACGGTGGAGCTAATATGCATACAGGACCACTCGCTCGCGAGTATACACGAGGCCGGCGTTGCCGAAAAGTCATATGGAGTCCCGCGGAACTTCTCCAGGCGTGCTCACGAGGGTCGGAAGCAAAGCGGCCATGCGTCGGAGAGACATCAGCGAGCGATGAGCCCGCGGTACAGCCGTATAACAGGCTCGCACATTCACGCGCTTCTTCGCCACCGCGTATCGAACGTACGACCAAGGATCCGCCTCTTATGGTTACAGGTCGAGCTGCTTCGTCGGTTTCACTCGCATCCGCAGCTTTCGCCCTGTAACACACGCCGAAGGATCGGAAACGAAGAGACGGAAACGGTCGGGGCCAAAATCGAACGAGTGTGGGCAGATGCATGCACCGCGAGCTCGCAACCGGTCGAGTTGCGAACAATCATCGCCAGCTGCGAGTTCATACCCAGTGTACTATGGTCAAGCGTTATCTGCCCGCGACCCTCATCCCCCAGGATCTGCAGTTCGCTGCCCAGATCCAACTGCTCCCGTTCGAACTTCTCAGACGGTACGCGTATAAGGTCTCCTCGGTGCATCCAGTGATTTTTGGAACAACGGCCGGATTATGTGTACTTTCGAGCAGAGCCTGCCGGAGCTCCAACGTCGAAGGCTTCGACTTATTGCGGTCGACCGACTCTGGACTGCGGACTGGTCCGCGAGCTTGCAGCTGGTGGGCTTATTCTGTTGCTAGTTCGTGGGATAATTTGAAGCGGGATGAGGGGCAAAAATAAGTGACGAGCCATGCGTGCGCAGTGGTTGGTATCACTGAGAGAAAACATATTCTAAAAATTACTAGGCTAGAATTGTAGTAGGGTGGTGGCACTCCTTTGTCAAGGGACTTTTTACTTTTGGTAACCTAATTAATTACGTTCGAAACAGCGACTGTTGTGGACCGATGTATTATTACTATTTCGTATTATTGAGTTGCAAAAAAATTGTAACTTTAGTTGCTAAATCTATTTAAAAATTCCTTATTGCTGATATATTTATACGTTTAATAAAGACGCGTTCTCCATTCTCGTGAATCTAGAGGGTTTCGCGACCACAGGCTAGAAGTAGGGAAGTGCTTGCCATTCTGGGGCCGTTTTCTCTCTTCCCGCTGTGTAGCACGTCGTGTTCGAACAGTTCAAACATGGGTGTTTTGCTACAATAATGCGTCTGTGTTTTTTAGTGCTTCGGTTGCACGTTACCAGGAAGTTGGTTACTTTTTCTCACACCTATATATCACGGTATTTTTTCTTTTTTTTTCAGCAGATATCGTTTAGCAACTAAATATATTTCAGTTTGTAAAAATAAAAGCTTAACCATTGTGGAAAAAAGTAGTGATTTATTCAGAAGTACGAAAAAGTAACTTTTGTTATAATCGCAAGATGGATGGTAAAAATGAATGATGAGCAGTGTGCGTGGTGGCTGGTACGCTGAGAACAAATAATTATAAAAATAATTGTGCTACAACTGTGATATGGTATCGCTCCCTTGTCCAGGGATTTTTTACTTTTAGAAACTTAATTTTATTATGTTTAGAACAGTCATTTTTATTGTCATTGCAAAATGGATATGAAAATGAATGACGAGTAGTGTGCGTGGTGGTTGGTACACTAAGAGAACATTTTTTTCCCAAAACTGCATTCTGGTGGCATTCTGTCGTCTAGAGACTTTATACTTTTGGTAACTAAATCTATTAAGTTCAAAACGGTAATTTTCCTCGTAATCGCAAGATGGCTGGGAGAATTGAATGACAAGTACACTGAGAAATAATTGCAGCAGCGCTAGCCATGCATCGTGGAAACTATAGCCAAACTGTTCTGGCAGTTACTGTACAGCACAGATTACCAGACTTTCTAGCAGTGACAGACAGATTGCTGTTGCAGTCTTTACTGCTGATGCGCGTGGCGCGTGTGACTAGGATAAATAGTTGTTGGTATGCTGGTAAAAATCACTATGCTAGAATTGTAATCTAAAACTACTGTCCTGAATGGTACAAAATAGATCGCCAGAAGTAAAAATTCTTTAGACGACGAAATTCTACCGAATTATAGTTTTAGCGCGATAATTTTCATGATTTTCTTCTGTCAGTGCACAAAACCCACTGTAGAGTGGTAGTGGGAGAAAGGGCAAGGATAAGTATGAATGCAGGAGAGGCAGTCTAGAAGAACCTAGCGAAGGGCAAAGGCCTAAGAGCGATTACTGCGATTAGATGAAGCTGCAGGGAAGAACGGTCCGATCCAAGGTCCGATCCTCCGAGCAGCTACGCACGTCGGGACACTTCTCTCGTTTTTTACTTTTTTTTAATAATAAAGGAGTTAATATAATATCCCTCATTGTCATTTCGTCAGCACCCCGAGGCCATAGAACTCCACCTAACAGGCATGTACAAATATCTAGACTATACTTACGCTGAGGCTTATGGGGAGTGAGTTTAGTTATGTTGACAGGTGATGGAGCCCAAAGTGAAATTATAGTATAGTGAATCTAGCGAAAGGGCAAAGAGGAGCAAGATGTGCAGGCAGTCGTGCCTAGCGTCAGAGGTAATCTAGGTGAAGGTACGCGGTCGTATTTTGAAACGGAAATAAATTATCGTTGCGAGAATAAGAGGGGAGGGGGTTAAGGAAATCACCGGAGCAGGAAGAAGAAGAGCTTAGTTAGTACCGGGAGCACACCTTTGAGCGTGTACAGGCGCTAGTAAGGAAACAGCTCGGGTATGGCGGTCACGTTCCCGAACAATTATTTCGGCATCTCTTTCTTTGCTTCTTCCTTTTTTTTTGTCGTTGTCTTTCTGATTTTTTTGCGCCAGTAGGCTTTTGTAATCTGCACTGCAGCCTTAAGTTCCTCAAGTATTGGAATGGTACCACTGTAGTCGAGTGTTTTGACCGGCTTATGGAGAAGGGGACTCGATTGAAAGCTCAGGCGATATGTCGGCTCTTTTCAATTCAATGCAAGCACAATATGATAGTTAATTGCACATGGAGAAAGGAAGGAGAAACAGAGTTACTTTTTAATTTAATGCTTTTATTCAAACATTTTTATTTACTCGTAATATTAAATCAAACCTATTTTTTCAAATACTGTCATGAAACAGAACTAAAAAGAAGCACGAACAAAGAAGTAAGAAGACAACTTTTTAAGAACGAAAAACAAGAAATAACGCAAACACATTTTCGCACACCTTCGTTGAATTGCCTTTTTAGAATGCGTCTACATGATTAATTGAAAATAATATATTGAGCAATTATAAGAACACAAAACTAGTAGCCAAAAATTATGAGAAATTAATCGTAACATGTCTGTTCAAAATTCTTTTTATTTTGAGTACTATATGTATTGCATAGTGGATCAACCAACTAAAAGGTCGGCTTGAAATTTAATTTTGATTAGAAATAAAAAGTCACTCATACCATTACCGTCCAAACTTGCTAAGTAAAATTGTAAAAAAATACTGAGTTAACAGAAAATAAAAAATACAAATTTTTAACCGATGGTCAGGAAACATTCTCGTAAATTACGAAACACGCCAACACAGCGTCCCAGCCGCAAGTTTCTTCGCTGAAATTCGCGTAATTTCCAGCCGACATCAAACGGCCGACTGCCTCGGTGTAAAAATCCAATAACTACCACTCGAAGAATGTAAATTATCTTCATCAGAGGAACGCGAGGACCTCACTCCTGCGGCTTGTTGCACCAGACGTAGGAATTTATCGAACCCCCGACGGTCGCGGCTCCCGCTTCATTCCTCGCATGCCCCCCCACCCCCCCAGCACCGCCTCTTCTTTCGCCTGCGACCGCGAAATTTCGAAAACGCGCGCAAAGACTGCTAATTATGCTGCCGGTGTGGAGCTTCCGACGATCCACGCTGAGATTTTTTTTTCATAGTTACTGTGCAGTAACGGCACGAAAAAAAGTGCTACGTAACGCTGAAACTAGCCTATAAATTTTAGAATCCATTTTATTTCTTGAGCTGAGGTCGATAAAATCATACCTTGTACACTTGACGTAGTTTAATTAGTTGAGCGGAGAATTTTTCCCCATAGTCCCAAAGCAGGTCACACAATACACCTGTCGTTATTAAGTATTTCTTATTGTTAACGTTCGTTTTCTGCATTTCTTAGATTATAAACTCGTAATCAATGATAAATTATGATTAAGAAAAAGCGTATCATCACACAGAACACATAGAAAGCCTGTGTAAAGACCGCATCACGATCGGTCAAATAAGGGTTGGTCGGGGGTGCTTTTTTCTCTCCTCAGCAAATCAGAGAGTTGATAAGATGAGGAGAGCCACGGAGTGTACAGGCAAATAGGTTTGTACACAGACGCTCGGTCGAGATGCGTTTCTTCTTGTCAAGAAAACGATGCGACTCTTTTTGCTTGTTATATTTTTCGCTGTGAAACGAACGTCAGTTTGCTTCGATCTATCAGCCTGTCAACACGCAATCAATCAAATTGTTAAACAAAAACGTTTTATTTAAACTCGTTCTTCATATTTATCATAAGGAGTTGAGAACAACACCCTTGCACTCCGAATAAAAATAAAATCGCAGAAACGAACCCCGCGGTTCGCGCTTTTACAC
>JAPYYV010004531.1:0-16552 GCA_030522625.1 Copidosoma aretas
TATTATAAAATCATTTTTTTAAGTTCTAACCGCTCAAAAAAATTTATGTGCTTTCTTGAGATCCCAAAGAACAATTAAAAATTTACTGAGGCAATATTTCGTATCAAACTATCTTACTATCATCTTAACAAAATAGAGTTAATTTACGAGTGTACGGTAGATGGTGCGATTACCTCTAAGTGAAATAGTTTTAAATATTGCTACAAAAATTGATAAACTTGAGACTTTCATATACAACTTTAGTAAAAATCTTGTGTTAACTCAAGTCGATTAAACTCTATAAAATCCAGACATTTAAATCATGGAAAGCGTTGCTAATGAACTTCATAAATCAGCACGACGTAATTATCCTCGCCGATAATTTGACGTGCGTGGTTTAGATGAGACTTGGCAAGCAGACCTTGTCGAAATGCAGCGATACGCCAGTGAGAACAAAGGTTTATAAGTATATGCTTACCGTGATGGATGTTTTTTCTAAATATGCATGGGCCGTCCCTATTAAGAAAAAAAACTACTGAAGAAGTGTCAGCAGCAATGAAGTCTGTATTCAAAAAGGTGGAATACCAGCCAATTTGCAAACTAATCACGGTAACGAATTCTACAATTCGCGTTTTCAAAGTCTTCTGCAAAATATAAAATAAACTTGTATTCGTCTTACAGCAATCTCAAGGCTCCATATGCAAGCAATTTAATCTTACTTAATGGGGAAAAAATTTAGCTTGCAAAGCAATTATAAATGTCTTAATATTTTACAAAAATTAGTTGAGTAATACAATATTAGAAAACACCGAACAATTGGTATGAAACTAAAATACGTCATTGTTGACAAGAATGTTCACGTCTTGAAAAAATTTGATAGAAATGGGGAGCAAAAATCCAATGCCTTAATTTTAAGTTGGTGATAAAGTGTCCATCAGCAAGGCAAAACATATATTCAAAAAAAGTTATACACCCAACTGGTCGACAGGAATATTCACAATCACGTGTGTAAGAGCAACAAATCCACCGACGTATTATCTAAAAGATTATCAACATTAACCCATCTCGGGGGGTTTTTACGAGCAAGAACTGCAGAAAATCAAGCATCCGGATATTTAGTTTTTGTTATGTGGCTGGGTTTCGATAGTATCCACAATATTTGGATTTATTAAAATACATTATAAAAAAAAAAAAAAAAAAAAAAACTAATATTTCAATTGTAAAATTTGTTGCAAAAATTTTATGTACTATGTTTTATGGGTATTATTTAATGATTCACAATAAAAAGGTATGAGGAAACATTCTTAATATAATATAAAAAGTATAGAATAAATAAAAACACGAAATTTAAAACAAAATTGTAATTCTATTTTGATTCATATTTATTACATAATGTATAAGAAAATATAATATAATGTCATCTGTACACAATAAACAATTTAAATTTATTTACAATGTCCAAAAATTCATTATAAAATTCTTTATTTTCAAAAAGAGCTGAACATATTTTATTTGGCAAACAAATTTAAAACTCGTTAGCAAGTTCAGCGACTATCGTTGACCCGAATATGCTGTCTACGTTTTTTAGTTTGGTCACCATGAAGTCTTGATTTGGAACCATCTCAGAAAGTCTCCTAGTCGTCAGAAACTGTTGGCAATTCTATTGAGTGCTGGCAGATCCATCTATAAAAAAAATTTGTTTGTTTTTTTAAATAAAAAAAACAGCGTGAATTTTGATCTATAGCTATTATGTGTGTTTTATGAGAAAAATATTAACCTGAAATTTATCTAGGATTTTTACAGGGCGTTTTACTTGAAGCTGCACGTACAAAAGCTGATGTTCGCTTTCGTTGTATGAGTTCAATCCTATTTGGACCACTGCTCTAGAGTACAATATCTCTAGGATGCTGTAATGACCCCATAGTAGGGTATCTGTATGACCAGATTATAAATTGCAAATAGCGTTTGTCATTGTGAGCACTTCGCGCAGTTTTTGTTTCTTTCTCAGTTAACAGCTGGTGATGCAGTGATCTCATAACTCTATGATCTCGTTTCATGCTAGAATTTTCACTTTGGCACTCGATGTAGTCGTCAAAGGTTATTGTAGCCTTGACTACTGAGCTTTTAACACCCTTGGTTTTTTTCAATGGATTTTTATCTTGAATTCTCACGCTATACATTTTGCTTCTCAATCCTACGAATTACAACATTACCTTCCCATTACATTCATCCTTCATAAGACCAACAACTTTTTTATTAATACAAGGCATATTAACATCATTTTCAGTAGGATAGTCCGATGTGTCGACTTCCATGATATTCTTACGCATCACATTATAAATATTTGTATTAGTTATTTGATGCACAAGACTATCAGTGTCAGTATATAACAGTTTGCACGGATCTGCTATTCGACTTTTCATAAAGTCATAATGAAATCGATGTACAAGAGTCTTTGATAAATCCAACATACACAATCCCACGTATATTGGTTTTTTAATACATGCATCATAGCGCAATAATTGTATAGCTACCAGCTCCTCATCAAATATGTCACAACTATGAAAATTTGGTTGTGCAACATAAACCTCGGCACCATATCTTCTATTCCAGTTATTGACGAGCTTAACATCAACGCGCTTGCGCTTATCTTCCATCGTTTTGCCGTTGATAGCATTATTAAACAACTTATACTGCATCTTTTTAAATTCATTCTTAGAATTTTGACGCAATCCATTGTTTAAGTCTATACTCGTCTTTAACCATGGACTCTGATTGAATTGTAAGAGAGAGTAGTGAGTAATTTTTTTTGTTCAGATCCTGAAGGGGTCCAAATAAAATATGCTTAGCACACAATGGTAAATATTTATGAGAGTTGTGGAGTTCTTGGGAATACTTAAGATCCACTTCGAGTATATAGCTGATTTCAGCATCACCTGCTACGTTTAAAATATCCAATGAGTTGAAATTTTTATACATTTGAACCTCCGTAAGATAATTGCTTGGTCATGGCCCATCCGTAGAGATTGTTGATATTATAATGCATGAAATATTTTTTATCCTTATCATCTTCATAACCTTTTTTCATATATGGATTGTGTGATTTATCATTTCGAAATACCACCACAAATTCCACGCTCTATGAACATAACGATATAAATATCAGTTAACAATTCTAGTATTATCTGTAATTGATACGTACATTAAATTGAACCTGTTATGAAAAGAGAAAATTGATGTATTTTTTACCTTAATGGCGTCCCAGGTTAAGCCAGGTGTTGTATAGTAATGAGCCGGGTCTAATTCGTATGCCTCAAAATAATTGTTTCAAAAATTTTCGAATACTTCGGTGACTAGCAGAACATCAGTTTTTAAGTACAAGTCAGAATATTGCCCAAGTTTTTGTATGTTAAAGGTATTCCAGATGTTTTTAGCATGCTTATACTCTTTATTAGTTATATTAGATTCGTATAAGCTGCTATAAAAATCTTGTTATGGCAACTGTTTTTCCCCTAATTTATCAAAAGAAGACGTGTAATCATCAAGAAATACACCTTTTCTTTTCAATAAATTTATGTGATCCTGGTACATTTATCATCATTTGATAATACTGTTTCTAGGATTTTTGGGTAATCCAAATATGATGACAATTTATCAAGAGGTATAGCCATAAGTTTAAAGGAATCTATAAATCGTAAATTAACTTCAGTTCCTTTAATGAATTTCGTGAATGAAATATATTTTTTTATCGTCAACGGGAAAAGCTGAACTCTTCCTGGGAAGGATGAAGCAAATTGTTTAATGAACAAATGGGAATAATATCCGCTTGAGTTATGAAAAATTACAGAGATCATTCTCGAATCTTGATAATTCATATTGCATTTGTTGTGTGCGGGACTATGAAACCTAAAAAAAATAAAATGACGAAATACTATATGGTTTATTAAACAGTAATATTTATAATAGAACAATATACTTACCTTCCAGTGCGGTGACAATGATCTTTTACTTTTTCATCATCTAAACTAAAGGACGGTTAGATACGAATTTTGACCAAAAAAACCGTCGCATAAGCATCGCTCAGGAATTGTTGAATGACGTCAACAGCGATCCAGATTTTCTTAAAAGGGTCATAACTGGTGACCAATCATGGGCATATGGTTATGACATCGTAACCAAAGCCCAATTGTCCCAATCAAAGAGCCCAGGAGAGCCAAGGCCAAAAAAAAGCACGAATCGCTGAGAAAGCTCAAGGGCATACCAAAAAGTGCATATCAGAACTGCTTCGAGGATTGGAAAAAACGCTTACAATTTTATTTCCTTTCCCTTTTTCCTCGTTAACTCAAACCCATATCGTCCGGTTTTCCCATCCATTTGACTCACCTATTTGAACTCTGCTGCTCCGAACGCATGAGCGAAGTCCTGAGGGAATCGCCCGTACGAATTTTCCCTGCATAAGTTGCGGCACGCAACGCTTCACGAGAAATGTAGCAAGATACTCGAATGATGGCAAGTACTGTCTCATCAATACATACGAATATAGCTATACATGCATACCACCTTGAAAACTATAGCTACGGTAACCACGAGAACTCTTCTGAATTATGTATAGTCATATGATGTTTTATTTAGCAACTACTAAATCAAATCTCTTAGTAAATATTAACTTGTAAGTAATTTAGTAAATAAAGTTTCACGGTCAATAAGCCGTGATATCGTTACAACGGCATTTAAGAATTCGATGACAAGATATTAATAATGATCATTTTAAAATTATTAGTTGTAAGTAAATATTAATAAGCAAGCTATTTAATAATTGAGGTTTAACAATCAACCTCCTACAAACTAATGCTTCATTCCTCACTTTGCACAAAAATCTTTAATAATATCGACAAACCAAGTATACCACTTACTTTATTTATCGCCAAATTGTGCGATTTTTACCATTCAAATTTTAATCATCTTTCTTTACCGATTCACCCATAATTTTAACGAGCACTACTAACCAATACGCCAGATTGTTGCTAATATTGAGTTGTAGGCAATGTATGTAACATATCTTAAAATGTAAAGAGAGACGGGAAGAGAAGCGATGAGCAGTCCACTCCCCCTCTCTCTGGCGAAGAAGGTATGGAAGAAGCACCCCAAGAGCTCGAGCTCCCACACGGAGAAAAATTTTGAGTTAAAAGAGTACACGTACTTGGGGTAGGAGAGTTCAAGCAGGTATCAAGCTTATACAGTTCATGTAACTAGGCGCCATCTAGCTCGAAACGTTGTGCTGATACACATCAAACAGCGTTGAACTGCATAAGTCCGGAGAGGGGGGACTCTGCGAGCTCAGGAGGTTGGATTCAACTCAACGCTGTTTAATGTGTATCAGCACAACGTTTTGAGCTGGATGGTACCTAGTTACTAGAACTGTATAAGCTTCATACCTGCTTCAACTCTCCTACCCCAAGTACGTGTACTCTTTTAACTCAAAATGTTTCTCCGTGCAGTGGATGATGCTCTCGAGCCAGAGTGGCAGAGAGAAAAATCTAAAGGCGGGCCTCAGAAAATTCGCTTCCCGATTCGATGCCCGTTTTCCCTCACCATTTCTCGGATCCTCCTTTTCGGCGCTTCAGCCGCCGCTGTGGAAAATTCCGGGAAAGATAAAATTTTGGCTATAAAAGGTCCGTTCTACCCTCCAGCAAGTCAGTCGTTCTACAGCACTTACTCTGGGTCAACCTCTGCCGGAGTAATACAGTGTCTCTCTGGGTCAATCGCTGCCAGAGTCATCGAGCTCTACCTCTGGGCCAACCTCTGTCAGAGCGCCATCAAAGCACTACCTCCGAGTCAATCACTGCCAGACCCGTCGAGTGCCACCTCCAGGTCCAAAAACTCCAGAGCCATTAAACTGTACTCTGGAAATTCAGCGCTAGAAACACGACCGAGTCACCCAATACTAGCCTCTCTCTCTCTTTCCACGGTACACACGTGTACCCCCTAAGAGTGGCTAATAAGTGATCTTAAACCTGCAAAGTCCATCTTTTTGCATCAGCCATCACCATATTCTTGCACTTCCACATTCCTACATCACGCGTCCTTACGCCCTTGCAAACCACATTACTGTTGTTGCCATACTATCACGGGCGGCGAACAGTATCGCCACGCATCACGGGCCTCATATCCAAAAAGGATCTCATGCCCCCGCGAACAGTATCGCCACGCATCACGGGCCTCATATCCAAAAAAGATCTCATGCCCCCGCGCTTATAGCCAATATTGTCAACGTAATTGCACGATCATGCGAATGGAATTAACTATCTGCCACGGGTCTCATATCCGAAAGGATCTCATACCCTCGTGAATAGAATCGCTACGGTGTACGCGCCCACATTTAGACGATTGCCGCCTACGCGTTTAACCGCTTGAACGGTAACTACAAAACAGTGCCCATGCTATTGAGCGCGAGCTTAGGCCCCAAACGTATATGTCACTCGCCCGACATAACAACGTTGATACTTACGTTTATTTTCCACAGATTCCAATGAACATTCGAAGTCTGCATAAGCAACAAGACTTACTAGGTTCTTGTAAGTAAAATTTTTAAATTCAAGTACATGCTCATTCTTCTCCGTGTTCGGAAGGGTAATTTTGCAGCTATTTATATTTTTACAATCTACTTCATGCACTTCCAACTTTTGTTTGGACCAATAACAGCGGTTACAGATGTATGTTGCATGCTTATGTTCAGATAACTGTTTACGTACGAGACGAGGTAAATTTTGTATCCATAGGTAATCATATTTATATGCAATATCATTATTGCCAATAATTCTATTTGTATCATCTTCTTTACTATCTAGATAGAAACTTTCGACCAGTAAAAGATCAACATAATTTTTTTTTTTTTGCGGTCAGATGTCTGGGAAAAACATCGGATGCATTACCTTTTTCCTCTCTTAAAAGATTAATTGTCATGTGACTGAAGCCTTTCTATTATTTAAAAGTGTAAAATTTATGTAGAGTAAGGTACTATTTCATTATTTCTAATCTTAAATACATTTGTCATCTTAAAATATTTAAATTTACATGTCTAATACCTTGAAGTATTTTTTATGGTATCTGAAATTATAAATATTTTTAATACAATTAACATTTTACTGAAAAAATATCCGAACACTAAATGGCAACATAATTAATGTTTCTTACTTTCGACATAATATAAAACGGAAGAAAATTATTTTTCTTAGTTACATATGACGAAATAAATAACTAAATAGAATAATATTTAAAAATGTACTTCAAAACAAAAATCAACATAATTAAAGTGCGCGAAGCGCGTCTAACATAACTAGTTTTCTTAAAAAAATGTAAATTGACTGAATAATCGTTTTAATTTTCAAATTTAAAAATTTTTTAGGGTTTACGGGAAAATCGATATCATTAAAATTCAACTCTTTTCCATATTAAGAAAAGTTGGGAACACGATTCGGTTTTTTTTGCAGGGTATATCGCTGACAAGATAGCCTATTTAAAGCATTGATCATCTACATTTATTACATTTACGCAAATATGATTTTTCTTAGTACACTCTGGTAAGTCTAGAAAAGAGCTGCCTCGCATAGGATTTTATTTATGTTCACAACTAAATTTAAAATCGAACGCAAAGACGAACCTGACTCTTTATCTTGCAAATCATTCATACTTTTTTCAAATGGCAGTTCAACATTTTCATTAAACCAATCATTTGAGTCTGTTGTCTTATGAATAGCTTGCGACTTGGTATTAAAGTATTTTATATCTTCATTTTTGACATTATATTTTACAATCACATATTTAGCTGCCAACGCTGTGTTTACTTTTACTGCGTTATGCTCACTAAGAGATTTCTGCACTCCTTCAATATCGCTGAAGGGGGGGGGGGGATAAGATTAGAACTTTTTTTTTCAGTATTCCTTCCCGTACACCAATTCGAGTTTATTTTCACAAGCACCCTCTACGACCTTGGTGTGGTGGGTGTTGATCCTTACCCCAACTACATCCCCTTTTAGTACACTAGTCTCCGTCGTTACCTATGATTCCTGTTCTATCTAACACCCCCCAGTCTTTTTTTATCCCCTAATCCCAACATTTCCTCAGGTAGTCTCGTATCTACCCAGAGCCTGCATCTACCCAAAGTTCCCACGAAGCCCACCTCCGGGTTGCCTTGTGATGTAGAACTAGCCGCGAGACTTTGGGAACAAATTTCAGCCGGAAACGACTCTGAACAAATTTCCGAGTTCACCCGACGGTGATACGAACTTGCGCCTCACTTGACCAGCCGTACCGCAGCTGACCAAGACTTGCGCCTTAGCCAACTGAGCTACGACTGCTCCCTATTATTACAGGCTAATATTTTAGCTGCAGAGTTTATTCATAAATAAAAAAATGTATTATTACAAATGTACCAATTTCAATAATAAAAAAACTAGTTTTATGAGGTGCATCTCTTTTATTATTATATAATTTTAAGCTTACAAATAATTATTTTAATATTTTATTAGAAAATTTTACACATCAAACAAAAATCACCAAGCTAGAAATTTTCATGGTGATTGATGTTTGCGGCTTTACCTGATTTCTTTAAATATGATATCATGCACGGAAATTTTTTTCCTTTTTTTTCCTCAGACTCTATTTTTCTGTTTTCAGCCTTTCGTTTTTTTTTCTTCTTCTTTCAATATTTTTTTTCTTTCTAGTTCTTCCAGTGCTTCCTTTGGTTTTCAATTTCTTTCATTCTTGCCTTTATCATGTTCTTCTTTTCATGATTCATAAGCTTTGGCATTTCGTCTTGCATTGCAAGCTCTATATTAAGAGCTAAAATAACTTTTTCCTCGTCGGTCCATTCTTGTATATTATCAGGCAGAGGAATCAACGAAGCTCCCACTGACTGATACGCTAATTATGATGGTGTTTGTAATCTGTAAAAAAAATTTTAAAGTTGTATTTAATTTTTACACAATAATTGAAAACCTTTAATAAAGCATTTAAGATGTTTCTCAACTAAATATATGAATTGTTTCTGTTTCAAATGACACGTTTTATGAATGAAAATTAGTAACGCTTAAGTTTACTTACTTAAGTATGATGGAACTCTTCAGTATAGATGTAATTACTATATCTTCTTCGACTGTTCTCGTTGTTGGTAGTTCGGGCAATAAAGGCTTAATGCAATCTTTACTTATTACCACTGCTTGCGTTGATGACTTCGCTGAGTAATCTCTGTGTTAACTCATCCATCACGACTCTGCTGGTGAAACTAGCGATTCTGCATTCATAATGTCATCTATCCAATCATATTGTGATGACTGTAATTCTTCTACTGTGTAAAAAAAGAAAAAAACAATTAGAAAACAAAAATAGAATTAAAGAACCACTTTCGGATACTCCTATTATTCTTCCCGATGTAGAGGCTTTATACTCTATTCCTGCTATTTCTGCTACGCTAGCATCTGCGAGAAGATCCACAGCTTCTGCTAAATAATCCATGGTCTCTGCTTGTCGATCCGCAGCTTCTGCTATAGGAGCTGCTGGGTTAAGTGCGAGTGTTGATTCAAACACTCTTGCATGGCTTTCCAACGTGCGTCGAAAAAGCTGTTCGTGATATCTTCTGCTATCACCTGCTAATTTTTTTGGTGCCATTTTTTTTCCTGTAAAAAAAGAGAAAATTATTTTCAAATATGATGATTTAAATTATAAAATGAATTCAAAAATTGCTGCTAAAGGAGTGGAAGGAAATAGCTCTCAACATCATTAGTGGAAAGCACCAAGAGTGGAAACAAAAATTTCACCATGATTACTGCGGTGAAGAGAAGCTTTGAGATGTATTTAAGTTCAGTAAAAAGAGATTTAGACACGACTATATGATGTGACGAAAAATAATGTCAAAAAAAAAGCACCAAAAAAATATAAAAAAAAAAAAAAAAAACGCGTGGTCAAACCATTTGGCTTTTTTTCTGAAATTACTATTTGGTTTGTAAAAAATATTTATGTGCCTCAATCTCTCCGCATAGAAAATAAGTGAATAGAAAATAAAGGATAAAGAAACTAAAATGTTAAAAAGTATATTAAAATAATAGTATCTTGTATTTTCTAAACGTGATGAATTTTGCTGCGGTCGAATCCAACCTCTTGACTCCTCAGATGATGCTCTGAAAATGGTTCAATACTTAGCTGCTTGCAAACTTCTCTGACTATGATTTTGGATGAAGTAACTCTTCAATCACCAAACTGGGAAGTGTATGCGCATATGCATAAGTAATGAAGTTGGGGAGGGCAGCGCAGCGTTTTCTCATGGAAAACTGCAAGTTGAATGCAGCGTGCATGGGTTAGTTATGTCTTTTTCTAGCACTGCAGTATTTGATTGGAAGTTCATAATTAAGAGAAACTATAGTAGGAGAAGAGGGAAACTCTCGAGTTTGTCCCTTTCTATAAATGTTCTTTTGAGATTAGCTGATCCAAAGTCAAAGATAAAAATAGGGAGAAGGAAGCTTACTCTTATAGTTGCCCTTTTTGGTATTAAAATTGTTAGACTTGCTGCTTAGCTAACGTACGATGATATTTCAGTTTAGAATATGCAGTCCAAAGAAAAGTTTTTCCCAAAATTAATAGTTACTCACTGAAGTGTCTACCCAAATGGTGCCTACGATTAAAGAATTGTTCAGTGATATAGAGACGATGGCGTTTAAAGATAAATACCTAGGCTCCATGGTGAACCGCATCTTAACGAGGATAACGATTTTTCTACATCATTTAAAATCACTCCTCCGATTTTAACACCAGCCTCTCCAACTTTAAGTTTTATAGAAAGAACAGATAAGCGTGCTGAACTTAAAAGGCCTGCACAATCATCTACACTACCGCCTGCGCCGGCACACAGTGGGAGATTTTGCTCTTTTTTTGTTTAAAATCGTAAATCTCGAGACAGAAGACAACAATTAACTTGATTCTTTTTTTATTTCACAGATACGATGATAGGACTTGCAGAAAAAATACAGCCGAGGACCTACTATTGTTATAAACAATTATACTTTTGCATAAACTGTAAAAAAAATTCTTAAAAACGCAGAAATACCTTATAAATAAAAAAGTACACAAAAAATCATCTTGAAAGTTAGTACGCATCAGTTTTTGTGGTCTCTGATCACGAATAAGGGGTTATTTTTTAGAAATTGAAAATGGCGGATCTAAAATGGCGGACATAAACATTTATTTACTTTTACTATTCGATAAAAAGTGCTCTACAGGGGTTTTTGTGGTCGCTGATCACGAGTAAGGGGTTATTTTTTAGAAATTGAAAATGGCGGATCCAAAATGGCGGACATAAAAATTTGTTTACTCTTACTATTCGATAAAATAGCTCTATAGAGGCTTTTGTGGTCGCTGATCACGATAAGGGGGTTATTTTTTGAAAATTCATAATAGCGGATCCAAAATGGTAGACATAAAAATTTTTTTACTTTTACTATTCGATAAAAAGTGCTCTATAGGGGTTTTTGTATTCGCTGATCACGAATGAAAAGTTAGTTCTTAGAAATTCGATGTGGCCGATCCAAAATGGCGAATAAAAATTTTTTCTACATACTATCTCATAAAAAGTTCTCTGTAGGGATTTTCGTGTCAGCTGATTACAAATAAAAGTTTGGTTTTAGAAAATCTAAAATGTCGGAAAAAAAAATTTTTTCCTCTACTTCCGAATAAAACCTGCTCTAGAAGGATTTTTGGGGTCGCTGATGACACACTAAAAATAGTTCTTTCATAATACAGATGTTGGATTCATAATAGCAATGGAGAAATTTTTTTTTTTATCAGATTAAGAACTAATCTGTGGTATGTTTTAATAAATCGTAAATTAAGCTACTGATTGTTGATTAAGAATGGTCTACTATACGTTTTTAGGAGATCATTAAATTTTGTAACGAATAACGAATTTAGATGAAATTTAAAAACTTGATTGTATTGGTATGCGTGGGTGTAAGTAGGCGAACGTATAGAACCAGTCATATCTCAGGATTCCTTCAACTAAATATGATACATTTTAGCCTGATTGCCTCATTCATGCGTCACTAGAATAATTGTGCTAGTAAAAACACTACATTTTTATGAAAAATTCCTAATAGTACTCACTGTTTGTTGCCGCATTACACTTTTATTTTGGAATTAAATGATTTTATTATTTTTCTCCATGTGCTTTATAATATAGTCGAGATCTCTTTTTCACCTAATCTCTGGGTCACAGTCCCTATCAGATTTTCATAAAAAATTTCGTCCGCCATTTTGAGTTTCTAAAAAATAACTCCTTATTTGTGATCTGCGACAACAAAAACCCCTATAGATCACTTTTTATCGAATAGTAAAAGTAGAAAAAATTGTATGTCCGCCATTTTTGATCTGCCATTATAAATTTCCAAAAAATAACCCCCTATTCGTGATCTGCGACCACAAAAACCTCTATAGAACTATTTTTATCGAATAGTAAGAGTAAAAAAAATTTTATGTCTGCCATTTTGGATCTGCCATTTTGAGTTTCTAAAAAATAACTCCTTATTTGTGATCTGCGATAACAAAAACCCCTATAGAACACTTTTTATCGATTAGTAAAAGTAGAAAAAATTTTATGTATGCCATTTTGGATCTGCCATTATGAATTTCCAAAAAAGAACCCCTTATTCGTGATCAGCGACCACAAAAACCTCTATAGAGCCATTTTTATTGAATATTAAGAGTAAAAAAATTTTATGTCTGCCATTTTGGATCCGCCATTATGAATTTCCAAAAAATAACCTCTTATTCGTGATCAGCGACCACAAAAACCCCTATAGAGCATCGAATAGTAAAAGTAAAAAAAATTTTATGTCCGCCATTTTGGATCCGTCATTTTAAATTTCTAAAAAATAACTCCTTATTCGTGTTTATCGACCACAAAAACTGATGCGTACTAATTTTCAAGATGATTTTTTGTGTACTTTTTCATTTATAAGGTATTTCTGCGTTTTTAAGAAATTTTTTTACAGGTTATGCAAAATAATAATTGTTTATAACAATAGTAGGTCTTCGGCTGTATTTTTACTGCAAGTCTTATCATCGTATCTGTAAAATAAAAAAAGAATCAAGTCAATTGCTGTCTTCTGTCTCGAAATTTACGATTTTGAACAAAAAAAGAGCAGAATCTCCCACTGTGCGGCAGCGGGGTCATCACGTGTAGTGATAGCTTGGAGTCCGCTCGGACGTTTTTCGCTGGGCTATTGAACGCTGGACCCGCGACAAATTATTTGAAGATGCCATCTTTCAGCAAAAAATGAGCGACAAATTGTAATCCCCTTGTGGTTTCCTTACGCCCTTCCAGTGCCGAGATACGCTATGTGTAGTGCTTGATTGGAGCCTGCTCGGACGTTCTTCTCTAGGCTGCTGGACACTGGACCTGTGACAAAATATTTGAGGCTGCCATCCTTTAGCGATTAATTAGCGATATATTTTGATACCATTGTGGTTTTTCTTTACCCTTCTTGTGCCGAGATACGCTATGTGTAGTTCCAGTTTTGAGCCGGCCCGGACGTTTTTTGCTGGGCTTCTGGACGCTGGACCCGCGACAAATTATTTGACGGTGCCATCTTTCAGCGAGAAATTAGCTACAAATTTTGATAATCTTGTGGTTTGTCTACCCCCTTCCCGTGCCGAGATACGCTATGTGTAGTGCCAGCTTGATATCAAGATAGCACGACGTCTATTTGTCGGTGGGAAAAATTAATTTGTTAAACAAGCTTGATATACATCATTTAATCCTATATTCTTAACTAATATTTTTTCCTGCCTCTTGACATAGCCATATGTGTAGTATGCTCTTTATTTTTAATGCAGAGCCTACAGTTCTAGGCCTAAGATCCTTTTCATCTTTTCCTTACACTTCTTCGCATTTTAGTCTACACCATTGCTTTTTCGAATTTCCTGATAAGTTTTCTTTTTCCCAATCTTTTCCCTTTCTAGTTTTTCTTTTATCTCTTTGTAATATTCACAAATGTTCAATCTTTTAATCCCCTTTTAGTTTTTCTGTATTTCTTGATTGATTAAAATCTTCCTGCCTTTTATACAATACTCTCTGATTTTTTTAAGTCCATTTCCATGTGCCTTTTTTTGTAAGTCCTATTGTTACCCCATCTCCCACTTTTTCATATCCTACTTAAACTGCTTTGCCCCATTTTGTTAAATTTTTATTAATGATCCCCCTTTATTCTTCCATCGAGCATACATATGGCCATTAGTTCTTGTCTATTTTTAAAATGTGTAAAAAGTAGTTTTCTGCTTTTTTCCTAATATGTTCTTCCAAACCATCTCTTCCGTCCTTTATTTTCCATATGTATCCTGGTGTGTTTACATTCAAACCCAGCATCATTTTTGTAAATCTATCTTCTATCTTTTATACTTTTCCTGTTCTTTTCCATCCTCAATTCTCTGCTCCGTATAGGCAGCCCAATTTCAGTATATAATCTATGAATTATAATTGTCAATTCAATCTATTTACTTTAGTTCTTTTGCTTAAGCTTCAAACTGCGTTAATTGCCCTTTGCATCTTACCTGCAGTTTTTACCCGTGTCTTAAAAAGCTGTTTTTTTTCAAGAACGACACTTCTAGGTATTTATATTTATTTAAAACTTTCAGTAACTCCTCTTCACATTAGAATTGCTGTTTTTTTGTCCTTCATCCATTCCTAAAAATTAAAACTTTCGTTTTTTTGTGTTTACTTTAGAATTTTCTTTGTGTCTTCAGGATATTTCGCGTATGACACAGCTTCATCAGCAAATTTTAGACGGTGTATTTTTAGGTTCTCTACTGTAACACCTCCTGTATCATTCTGAATCCACTTATGATCCGTATCGTCTATAAATAAACTAAAAAGTACCAGGCTTAGTGTGCACCTTTGCCTTACTCCTTTAACTGTCTTAGATACATTTTTTAGGCCTCTCGCTTTAATTACCTGATTATTTGTGCATTTTTTAATTCTTTCCAGCATTTTTAACATTTTTTCACCTAGCCCTATTTTTTCTTATTTTACCCATGACATTCCCTATCCATTGAATGCTGTTTAAAAATCTACAAAAACAATCTATAACTTTTTGCCCTTTTCCGAAAGCTTATTTTGAACTAAACTTCTCAGCATGAAGATATGATTTCTTTTTCCTTTTGGTTCTAAAGACGGTCTAGTTCTCTTTTCATATGCTACATTCTCTTGCCTATTTGTTTACTCTTCCGGACATTACACTCGCTAATATCTTGTATCCTACATTTGATAACGTCAACCCCCTGTAGTTTTTGACATCATTCTTCTCCCCTGTTTTGTAAATAAGATATATTTGTTGATTCAGTTATCCAACTTAAATTTTCATACTCTCGTTTAATTACATTCTTACCTGCCAATTTTCCGTTTTTCATCTTTCTCAAGACTTTCTGTACTTCAATGATCGATATATCCTGGTCAAAATCCTTCCAAACTTTACTGCGGTTTCCTACACTCATTCCTTCTCTGTCTGTATAACTTGATCATTGTTGCCTCCTAACAAATGTTTAAAATGATTTTCCTACGCATCTTCATCTATTTCCATCCTCTTTTTTTTTTTACTTTGAATTTTTCTATCGCTTTCAAAAACTCATTCAAATTTTTGCTTTTCATTACTTTGTTTAGTTTTTCTTCGGTTTTCTCATTTTCTACTACTCTGATAATTTCTCATGACCTTCACTTTTTAGGCTTTATAAATCAATTTTCGCCCTTTCTATTTTTTTTTCAACTATTCTTTGAGCTTTCCTTTAATTATCCTTCTTTGCTTACCTATCCTATTATCTAGTGTATCAATTTTGTAATTTTCTTCCTTTATTGATCTCATCATTTTTAGTTCCTCTGATACCAGTCGTATTATATCCAGTAACCTGTCCCATTTTTCTATGATATTTATTCCACTTTTTTTAACTCTTTTATCCTGATACTTCCATCTATTATAATCTCTTTTGATATTTTTTTTTTTAATGTCTTCCTATATTCGGCTTCTCCCCTTCTTCTGCTACTTCCTTTCTTTCTCGTATAATATTGCCTATAATTTAAAAGGCCACTGGTACATGATCAGACTCACTACTGGTTGCAACTTTCGAAGTTTTATTCGCTCTACAGGTGCATGAGGACGTCAGTTGTTCTGAACAAGTATCTATTTGTATAAGGATAGTTTCCAAAGAATTGATAGCTCACGAGTATTTTCTTGGTTTTTATTCCACTAGTGATACAAAAGCACAGACTTTATTCGAGCTTGTAAAAAAATTTCTGCAAGAACACGGTTTGCCACTGTCCAAGCTTAGAGGTCAATGTTACGATGGTGCAGCAAACGTTTCTGGTAAAATCAGTGGTTTATAGGCGCGAATTCGGAAAGTCGAACCTCGAGCAGTTTTTGTGCATTGCAATGCACATAACTTGAATCTTGCCGTACAGGATGCTATGACCAAAGTTCCATCAGCGCGAAAATTTATTGGAACAACAAAAGAACTGATCAATTTCGTCAAAGACTCCCCG
>JAPYYV010004532.1:0-15000 GCA_030522625.1 Copidosoma aretas
GATGCTGCTCCAGATGGTGGATGCGCTTCCCGACCTGCTCCATCTCCTGCAACAAGGCCTCCTGCCTGCGTTTCAACCGCTGCTGCGCATTCATTTTAATAGATATCTACTCTCAACGTGTAGCGCCTTCGGGCGCCTAGAAAAGAATGAGGAATTCGTGGGTATAGAGCTGGCCGAGCGAAGGCAGAGGGAGAGCCCTCCCCGTCCTTTTTCTTTTTTTATATAGCTCAGTCAGTTTTAGCAAGCTCTCAAATGTGGCGTCATCTAGGTTCCAGAAGAGGTACTACCAGTGAATATCTTCGAACAAGCTAACGAAATATAATATGCTTGTAATAAAGCATTAGCCGTATCTTTAAACTTCTGCGTTAAAGTCATGATTAACCACAGAGATATCGGATATCACGCTCCACAGCGTCGGCGTTAGCAAAATTATTGTGGAGTTACTATACGATGCTTACAGCTCGAGTTAACGTATTTAACTGAACCGTATGCTTGTGCATTTACCTTATACTGGTCTGTCTCTATGAAAGCGATAAGAGCGTTGACTAGCGTTTGTATACAAAAAGATTACATATCGATGAAGGTGTTAGTTGGCTGATAATCGTGCCATTGTTGACATGACTAAGAACGTGGTCGACGTTCAAGGCTTTAAGACCACCCTCAACGAATTTATTTTCATAGAGGTGGCTATTATTTCTCTGCAAGAAAATTCTACAGCATAAGTATTGTTTTTTAAGCCCCCATATTTTTGGGTGCAGCTCTCATCTAAGAACAAGTGTGAAAATCGTTGGCTGGAATTCAACTATCATGGTTTACGTTGGAGCTTGGGAGAAGTGCCCTACGAAGACTTATGTGTAACTCTTGGATCGATTATCAAAGAGGATGACGTTATTTATGTGAAAGGTCTTGAAAAAAAGAGATGGCTACGAGCAGTGCTATTAAATAGGTATATGGCTCAAGTAATCAATGTGATCCACCACGCATGCGTAACTATAAAAATTACTTTTTTTATAGGTATATCAATGATGTCAAGGAATGTCCATATTTAAAAAAAATGAGTAGAGATGATGTTAAATGCCTAAATCATACATTCGATTCAGCATATTGTGCAGAGAAGAATGTCGCAGCTTTGAAAAATTGGCTATCGAAAGAACAGCAACGAACATATGATATACTTACCATGATGTATAACTGATGGTGCAATAAAATTAGTATTGAAGAAAAAAATGTGTTCTTAGAACTCTCTCTCATGCCCCTGCCTTGATTATTTCCTCCGCAATTACGTAGACCCCTTGCCATCGCCTCTCGGCACTTGAGTCGATAAAGCCCCGCATCATTCAATACTCTCGTATTGATACGACGGACCAGGCATAGTGTTGCTAGCGCACGTAGAGCCAACATCTCTTGATACGCGCGTACATATCCGCTAATATGAACCCTACGCCAGAATAATACAATGTGTAAGAGAGAAGAGGTATGAGCATCGTGTTACTCGTGCCGAGCGTTGTACACGACGCGCTTGCCTCTGCTAATCATATCTCTTGCTTCGATTGAAAACAAAATTGCGTTCAAGGAAGCAGGCACAGAAGAACCGCGTCGAAGATAAAAAATACATTAGCTGCTAAGAGAGCGGGCGTCTCAAGCAGTACGTGGGATTGATGTTGATGAGAGTTGTTCTCAACCGCATACATCTCGTCCTATTATTCACTTTTTCTCTCTTCCTCCCTCTTTTCCACCTTGATAGCATCCTTCGCGTCTTGCTCTTTCTCTCGCTCTCTCTTGGCCACCTCGACAGCATCCTCCGCGTCTCACTCTTTCTCTTGCTCTCTTTCTCCCTCTTGCAACATCGTCCGCGCTCCAAACCTTTGCCATCGCCTCGCAGCACTTGAGGAGCTATGGTGGAGAGTCGTGGCGTTAGAGCACTGGGGGGAACTCTCAATACCACTGCTGGGTGAGCTCTAGAGAGTGAGCTGGTACCGGCTCGTATTAGTCGCGACGTCATAGCTGATGTTATAGCACGGGGAACTCACCCTACCACTACCCTGCTAAAGCAGGTGAGCTATAGCGGTGGTCTCGTACCAGCATGGTCTGGTAGCAGCATGGTCTCGTACCAGCAAAGCTTATCTACCTTTCATTACAGGCAGATAATAATGTGCAAAAACATTAGTGAAAGACTAAAGCTGCTGCCTACATACAAAGACTTTTAAGTGGTGCGTACGTTACTCTGCAAAGAGCTGATATTTTAGGTCAACAGGTGAACTTAACAGTGACAGAGATACAAAACTACTTTAGTAAAGACTGTTTATTACTTAATATTGTGCTGAACTTAAACAAATTTAATCCGATCAGGGGTAGTTGCTTCATCGACTTACCTGTCTATGCAAAAAGTCAGTTGGCCCGTGTTAACATTATAAATAGTGATAATCAATGCTGTGAATGGGCCATACTGTCAGCATAACATCCAGCAGCATTACATACAAATCGCACTTCAAAGTATATACAGTATAAAAATAAATTTAATTTTAAAAACATTGAATTTTCTGTAGATCCAAGACAAATTGGAAAGTTTGAAAAGCTTAATAATGTTTCAATTAGTTAATACTTTTTAAAGAAAAAGATAGTCAATATGCATGACGTAATTCCTAGACATGTCACTGCATAGAAAAAAGATAAGCATCTGAATTTACTTCTCATCGACAGTTATTATATAGATAAAGATGAAGACGAAAAGGACAAAAATACAGGGTATAGTCAACACTACATTTAAATAAAAAATCCATCCCGCCTTATAAACAAGCAGACGTCCTCTTACAGTAATAAGTCTTTTGTATGTGGTCGATGTTTACACATTTTTTGGACTGCTGAGAAATTAGCAGCACATAAATCTGATTCCAAGAATGATAATTACTGCAAAATATCGCTTCCACGGAAGAACAACGTAGATAATATACTTAAGATCAATATATTAACTTACAAAAATAGAGTGCTTTTCATAAGTGATGAAGATTTTGAATACTTTTTGGGACATGTACGGAGTGATCGTACGTATCGACAGCATAAGGCATTTAGCATTAAATTTTTTATAAAATGCCGTTATGGTGATAAAACACCGGCTAAGTGGTTTGTTTATAGCATCTACTTACTTGCCTTGAATCTGCGAGAATTATATGAAAATCCGACGCAAATTTTATGCTTAACACTCGGAGAAAGAGCCAAGTTTGACAAAGCCTCTCTTTGCCACATTTGCAATAAGCTCTTTGACATAAAACACAAGAAGATTCAAGACTACTGCCATCTTACGGGAAAGTAAGTACCAAGCATTATTTTCTTATATAATCATACTATTCTTCGATATAATCTTATTAAATCACGTATTATTTTCAGATATCGTGGCCCCGCACATAACTCTTGTAACTTCAATCATCAAGGCTTAAATTTGATACTGGTCGTTTTTTACAACTCAAGTGGTTACGATTCACATCTATTTACAAACGACCACGCTACATGCTTTCCCGGACGAGTGCAGCTTCTTCCGCAAACGAACGAAAAATACATAACATTCACGGAATTTGTTGAGGGAACTAAATTAACCTTTGCTTCATCGACTTTTTTAAGTTTATTGCCTCTCCTCTAGATAAATTATCATCATACCTGGAAAAGTTCACCATAGTAGAGAAAATATTTACCGAGGATGATAAATACAAACATGACCAGATTAATTTGTTAAAAAGAAAGGGCCTTTTCATACGACTCAATCACTTTTTTTTGGAAGCTTAAAATGGAGAGTCTTTCTTCTTAAGATAATTTTTACAGCGGTTTATATGACTCTAATATATCTGATGATAAGTATGAGCATGCCAAGAAAGTTTGGAATGTATTCAAAATCGAAATACTTGGTCAATATTCTGACTTATATCGTAAGACAGATGTTCTTCTATCAGCCAAAGTATTTAAAAACTTAAGATATAACAATCTCGAAATATTAAAGTTGCATCCAGCCCACTATTATACGACACCCAGCTTGACATAGGATACCCTGTTGAAATATACAAAAGTAAATATTAAATTCAAAGTGTTACTTATGTTTAGATCCTAATAACTTTATATTTTTTAGATTAAATCAGAATTGTTGACAGACATAGATATGGTAATGTTCAAAGAACGTGGTATACGGGGTAGAAATAGCCGATGCTCTAATCGTTACGCAAAAACTGATAATCAGTACATGAGAGAAGGCTATCAACCTGATGAAGATGAAAAGCTCCTAATGTACTATGATGTCAACAATTTGTATGATTGGGCTAAGACCCAACTATTACCTTACGGTGGTTTTAAATAGACGCTGAACGTAAGCCCCGTAGTTAATCTAAATATTGCAGATGATTCCAAGATAGGCTACAAACTTGGAGTTGATCTTAAGTATCCTGAAGCACCTAACGAAGACCACAAAGTCTTGCTTTTCTGTGCTAAACACATAGCGCCTCCAGGATCAAAGCAGGATAAGCTGTTAAATACGTTGCACGACAAAAACCGCTACATTATTTATTATCGTTCTTTGAAACAGGTTATAAGTCAGGCTCATAAATTAACTAAAATTCACAGAGTCTTACAATTTAATTTAAAACCATGGCTAAAAGCATACATAGATCTTAATGGTGCAAAGCGTCAATCTGCAACAAATGAGTTTGAGAAAATGTTGTATAAGTTATTTAATAACGTAATCTATGGTAAAACGATGGAAATTAAGAAGAATCGTGTCGATGTAAGGCTTGCCAACAAGTAGGAGGGACACTATGGAGCAGAAGCATACATTGCATTTCTAAATTTTCAGATCCGCGACATATTTGACGAGCAACTTGTAGCCATACAGTTGTTACGCACTGACATCTGCATTAACAAACCAATATACATTGGACTAAGTGTCTTGAACCTGTCCAAAACACTTCTATACAGATTTAATTATGACATAATGAAGAAAGAATTAGGAGACCAGCGCAATCTTTTATACACAGACACCAATAGTCTTATATATGAGATAACAAACACCAATATTTACAATGTTATGCCTGAGAATATCGGTGAATTCGGCACATCGGACTATACTGCTGATAATGAATTTAACATGCTGCGAGTCAATAAAAAAAATTGTTGGCTTGATAAAGGGCGAATACAATGGGAAAGTCATGCTGGAATTTGTAGAATTACGATGTTAAATGTATAGTGTACAGATACAAGATAAAAAAGTTTTGAAAAAGGCAAAAGGTGTAAAAAGTAATATAGTCAAGGCTATAATAACTTTCGAAGACTATATTAAGTGCTAGCGTGAAAAAACCAGCATGATTTAAGAACAGAGAAATAATAAATCACGTTACTACCAGCTGCTCACTGAAAAAGGAGCAAAATTGCGTTGAGTGCACATGACGACAAGCGCTGCCTCCAACCTGGTAACACAGACACCATACCATGGGGCCATTATAGCATAATGGAGGTAGAAGAAGCTAATTAGAGAACAGTTAATCAGGAAGCTGAAGTGGGGGTTGCTGCAGTGATCGAATGTAGAGGAGACAGCCCTATATTAGAAGGTGCTGCAGCCAGAAGAGCTTATTCTGATTTCGAGCAGAGGTCCGAATAGGACTAAACCTGACCAACTAAAACCTCTAAGCGAGTCTGCATCACCTACTTTTTTTGTGTGACAACGGTCCAGGTATATATAAGGTTAGTGTTATACTTCGTAGAGACGGACTCTCACACACACACATACACACATACCCATACACATACACACACAGAGCCAGATCTAGGTATATAATATTCATATGTGGAATTTTATTTGTTACAGATAGATCTCGCAGCACTCAATAAAATCGCCAACAAAAGCTTTCTACCGACGAAGCGACTAATCGAGATGGTAGTGGATCACCATTATATAGTGACTAAGCTAATGAAGGCAAACACTATGTCTGGACCAAAAGTCATCGCCGAATTATAGAAATTTCAAATATTTTTGTCAAACAAAGTATCTTTAGCTATCTCAGAAAACAAATAGTTCTTTAATATATTATTTGAAGCAGAAAATAAGTTCGAATTATTGATTGCGTATGATGGAGATAATTCAAAATTTTCTTACGTATAATTTTGTAAATATAAATTAGAAAATAAAAAGTTATCTTTATATCTTGACTATTTATTGAATACTCCTTTATTACATTTTATAAATTTACAACAACAAAAAACCAAAATTACCATACATTTACGTATATTTTATCATTAAATTTTTTTATAATCCATTTATATTAATACAACTGTTGTGGGTATTGTCGATGCCCAACCACTTGACGAAAACTTGACTGCCACGCCTTCGAAGAACCTTCTCTACGAGGTTAACATCGGGATTCTTTGTTTTTTTTTAGTTCTTGCTCGTAGAAACCTCCAGAAATGGGCTGATCTCGATAATCCTTGAGATGGTACGTTGCTGGATTTGTTGCTGGTACTCGTATGATTATAAAAATCTCCGTCGACCACTTGGACGTATAGCCTCTCTCAAATGCTTGTTTTGAATTGCTCACATGCATTTTATCACCGACTTTAAATTTGGGCTTTAACATCATGCTGTCACATTTTGATTTTTGTATCACTTGGACTTTATTATCTGCAATGACATCTTTTGTTATTACGCCGGTGGCTTGGTGTTTTCGATTGTTATGTGATTTAAGCAATTTTTGTAATATATGAGTCCACTTATAGTTGCCCTAAAGACTGAACTATTTTCACATAGCATACCTTAAAGTTCGGTTGAATCTCTCACATACGGATGCCTTCAGATTTCGATAGGTAGAGCACAAATTTATCTTATTCTTTAACATGAGACCTTAAAAATTCGTATTGTAAAAGTCTTTGCCACGATCTGTTTACAAATTTGTTGGAGCTCTCGTTTCTGTTACCATAGACTCCATAGCTGCAGCCATATATTTGCCAGTCTTTCTTTTTACGGGTACAACCCAGGCCTACTTGGAAAATACTATGACTGTAAGCAGATATCGATAACCCTCACTTTCACAAGCATAAGGTATCATCTCCACTAGATCAGCTTGCCATGTTCCATCCAAGCCTCGGATATCAAACTTTCGAAGTTGGTGCGTTTAGCGCGTTTATGGAGCTCTTTTACTACTCTTTTCATCTTCTTATTTGTCTTAAGGAGTAATGCTAGATATCTAAGTCAAAACCTCCTTAGTTGTAGTTTTTTTTTGCTGCAGATTTCCTATTGATTCCAAGAAAACATCACTCAAATTTTTGATAGATCCACGTATCTTATCTTGTTCATCTGATATAATTTGTTTTACTTTATGTTAAATACTAAGATTCACAGCATCATTAGGCTAAAGAGCTGTTGCAATGTTGCATAATCTTTTATCTTGCAAGTCAAATGGACTATCTGATGTTAGCTTGTATCCGATTGCAGGAGGACCTTGACCACCATCTAACAGTTAGCTGATGATGATGCACGTCCGAATACGTCAATGCTTATTTTGAAACGAAGTCAAATTATCTAATCAAACTTAATATATAATACAGGATTTACGGAGCTACTTAATAATCGAATAAATTTCATTTATATGACTTAAATTACCGGCTGATGTTTCCGCCACTAGTAAACGTAGACCATCGACAGTTCATCAGGGTCATCCCAATAAATGTAATCCATTTGCCTGTTCATTCTAGCAATTCTACATAAAGTTATGCATCCACCTTTTTTCTTGCTCCTTTTTTAAGTGCGATTAATTAGCGAAGCAAGAAATATTTTTAATTTTTACTGTTTTATGAACGAATAGGATCATTTTCAATGAATCGCCTTTTATGCACGCTTGAAGTTTTCAAGATTTGTTTGTATTTTTTTAAATGGTCTGGTCTCAAGTGAACTTTATCTGGACGCTTGTGAAGAGCAGATCCATTATTCCATCAGTTATTTGATACTTTAGATGATTTATTTTGATTGCATTATTATTAAAATATATGGGTTAATTTCCAAGCATGTATCGTGTATTTTTTTTTCTTATTGCATAAATGCGGTCTAACTCTGGCTTTTTTTTATCTTCTTTTTGCAAGTATGCATAAATGGATAAACTTTTATTTGTATCAAGCCCTACATCATTATCATCATAATTACTTCTTGCCCCAACTCTATTATAATCTTTTAAAGTGTTATCTAAAGAAGCCATATCATTATTGCTATTACCGCTGGCTGAATGGATCTTCGATGTTTCTATATATTTTTCTTTTTAATAGAATATAAATGATCTCTAGCTGGAGATTAAAGTCGTTACTGTACACTATTTTCCATTGCCATTTCGTAAAAGATCTTATAAAGTGGATCAGTAACAGGCTTGAAAGTTTCATCAATCCGCTTTTCCAAATTCTCTCTTCCAAACTCTAGTAATGGGTACTTGCGTCTGATAGCTATTCTCGCCTTTTCAACCTCTTAGAAATTGCGTTTTTTTCTTGAATAGCGTCCATGTTGACTACTTGATGGTTGAAATAAGACTAATACATATATATTGAGTATGAGTCATATTTATAGCAAAAGAGTCGAATCCTATTCTATACCTACCATTTTCCACATTTCTATCCTTATCTATTTCGACAAACCCATGTTTTCCATCTCCCCAACACTTTATACATAATATTTCGAATTTATTATAAGTCATATTAATGGTAACGTGATCATTGTAGATGTACTTTAAATTCATAATATATTGTCAGAATAGTACTAAAAGTTTCAAACCATCTCCCGCTTGGGAACTTGAGCGTATGATTAGCATAGATAGAAACAGTCAACGCTCTTGTGACGACTCATGCAGAAAAAGGCTCGCACATTATCTTGTCTCTCACAGGCAATGTCATCGAATATCATAATGGAGTTTGGCAGTGCTTTATCTGGTGATATGACTGATTTATGCTCGCTAAATAAAAAATATTTTACACTAATAATGGGTTTTAATCACCGTTTCAGAAACTTATACTTTGGCTTATTCAATGACTTGGAGTATAGATAAACACTCTAAAATCCTAATTCCTTTGGGTTAGTAATTAGAGCTAATAAGCTCTTTGTTTCTCCACAGTTTGACGGACCACGAACGATAGCTCTTTTCGTATCAGGTATCAAATGACCATTGCGTTTTATTTTCCTATCTTGCTCAACAAATTCGTCGAAAATCACAACAGGAAGTTTAACGTTCTGTTCCACAAAGGTAATGTTGACTAAATGCTGACACAACTGGCACTGAAATCCAATATTGTATATAGTATGCCTTTATACTTCCATCAGACTTATTACTCATCGTATCTTGCTTGCCGCAGGATGTTTAACATTCCCTACTTCTAATTATTAGTATGCTTACTCAACTGAAACGTCAAACTATAAATGATATGTTAGTCATATTTTAAGCTCATTTATTATTAAGAAATATTGATTATTTATCGTCGACAGGGTAGCAGAGTCGTAAACACACTCATTAATAAACTGCCTATTTAACTGCACATACCGGGATATTACTACTGCGGACCGTGCCCCAAGTTAGCCAAAAGGTTAGCTCGTGGAGATCTGGGTATCAATCTGCTGGATCAGGCTTGCAAACAACACGATATAGCCTACTTACAGAACCAAAAAATATTTCAGCCAGGAACGCTGCAGACTAAGTTCTTGCAGAAAAGGCTTGGCAAAGATTCAAGGCTAAAGACGCAAGTTTTGGTGAAAAAGCGGCTGCTTCTGCTGTCACCAACACCATAACATTAGAGTATAAGCTTAGCATGGGAGCGTCGTGTTTGAACGCTGGAAAAGTAAGCAATAAAAGAGGCAAAAAGAAAAAAATAACTCTAAAGAGGTTGATTAAAAGTGCCTTAATGTCCATGTTTCGAAGTGTTTGTGCTTAAAAAGTTATAAGGTTAAGCGTTAAAGGGGGCACGGAAATCAGTGAAAAAAGCTGGAAGTAAAAAATATGTTCTGATGCCTCGAGTGTTACCTATTCCGCAAGAAATTGGAGGATTTTTGCCATTCCTTATTCTAGCAATTGCTGGCTTAAGTGCTATAAGTGCTATTACTAATGCAAGTGGAATCGTTAAGGCTATCCACGAGGGTAAGTCTGCTCGAAATCAATTGGATAAAATTAAGAGCCATAATCAAAAGAAGGGAGCGCTATTATCGAGAAAGAGACTATTCTTAAAACCACATAAGAATGGTTTGGAGCTTCATTTGAGGCCTGTAAAAGGTTTAAAAAATAGGAAAGAAAAAAACATTATGTTTACGTAAAACCAGCAAACCGAGCTCGCACAGACTACGATCTTGATAATAAATATGCTGATATTTCAAAAATACCACACTTTTGTGGAGTTTTTAAAAGTAATGCTCAGCCAGCTGATGGTCATTATTTTACGAGTCCACAATAGAAAATCTTGATTATTAGGACGGTTTTGGTACTTATTTGGTTGCCTATCAGAAGCGAGGCGATAACGTGACATATTTTGACAGTTTTAGTGACCTACAGCAACCAAGTGATATAAGGCAATATTTTGGTGTTTGCTTCATCAAATACAATTATAAGAGATATCAGGATTTTGATACTTTCAACTGTGGCCATCTTTGTTTAGGCCTTTTCTTTAAAAAACTTAGACGTTAGCCTTTATAGATACATCTAGATACAGAAGTACCATCAGTCAATGGCAAACCGTTATGGGAGAATCATTGACATTAAGTTTATCAGGAACATCATCTGTCTCGAAGCGCAATATTTTCCACCAATAGAACTATTACCTCACAAATGTTACGTACTAGGATTGGTTAAGCTGCTTTCCTTCAACTCCATACCAAACATTGAAGTATGCAATAATATAATTTATAAGAGAAAGAAGGTAGTCACCTTACGAACGGGCAGCTACAAGATCTCCGGCATTGAGTGATTTTCTCGCAAATGAATGATCATCCAAAAATATTACAATTAGTATGAAACCTAACCATAATACGCTACGAAGTGTAATCAAGGGCAGTGCGTCGATTTTTTTTTGCCCCCAAGACTCACTGGGATTAGTGTTGAGTTTTAGGAAACATCAATTTGAGGCTAACGTCAAGCACGAGCCAAACCTGCCTGTAGATATTCTCAAAATAAACGCTTTACGAGTCGAGTTCACTATTACCGCCGGAGCATATATTAACCTGCATAACGTCCGCACGATTCATGAATGTTTTCCCGCAGTGCCCCCGGATATAAAATCATCGAAGTTCCATCGCAAATGATATATTTACCCATCTCAGCCAAAATTATAGACTATCTTTAAGTGCGTATTATCGATCAGGAAGGCCGCTTGGCTAATTTTTGTGGAGAAGATATAACTATAAGACTACACCTAAAACAGATTAATTTAAACTGGTATAGTATACAACAGTAGAGTTAGGCTAGGCTATATGAATAAATCAGCTAATGTAAGAACGCTTAGTCATCAACGAACCTTTGAGATTGGACGAAACTATAAGAAGAATCCAAGATGGATGAAATGATCAGCAGTCAACGAACCATGAAAGCGGTAACACTTAAAATAAGCAGTGTTAAAAAAGCATAGGTCTAAAAGTAATAGCTCGTAGTAGAAAATATTTTGTGCTTCCTTTTCCAGGCTGCGAAACAAAAAAGCATAATGGAAGACCTTCTAAGCATTCAGTCTCCAGTCACCTTTGACAAATTTATTGCACATGAGACCTTTGATCATCAACCATACACATCTACAACTAAAAGTAATGGTGATGAGATCCGCATATCGATTCAGCAACAAGACCTATGTCTGCTACCGTCTTGCAGTTCCTTACATATTCATGGAAAATTAGTTAAAGCAGATGAAAGTACGGAAACGATGAATGCTTAATTGCTAAACAACGCCATCTTTTTCTTATTTAAAGAAATTAGATATGAGATGAACACTATGGAGATAGATAAGTGTAAAAATGTAGGTCTGACGACCCTCATGAAAAATTGGTTAACGCTTAGGCCCGATCAAGACGTATTGAGTCAAAATGCAGGTGGAAAAGGTAGTCATGGTCTAAGTCTAACTAAAAATGGCTACTTCAACGTCATGATTCCTCTTAGCATGATTTTGGCGTTGCTAAAGACTATCGTAAGATTGTTGCTAATGTAAAACATGACCGTGTACTTACGAGATCTAGAAATTACTTTAATCCAACTGCTTAACAAGGAACTCCCCCGGCTGATGGTGCTGCTAGTCCGGTAGTAACTTAGAAAGAGTTTAAAATAATATTATCGAAGCTAGAATGGCTTATGCCTTACGTTGTATTGTCAGAGTCTTACAAAATTGTTCTTCTCAATTATTTACTAAATATAAGTCTATATCTATGAGTTTTTGAACTTAGAAGCTCTTTGAATATCCGCTATTGCATACAACAACAAAACATATCTGGACCGTAAAGACGTCTAATCAGTTAGAAAAGCCGCGCTTTATTATATTAGCCTTCTAAACTGATCGCAAAAATCGAAAAGATGCTAATGCGAGCAAGTTCGATCACTGCAACATAGAAAACTTTAAACTCCATCTTACTTCACAGCATTATCTTAACAGCGATCTTAATATTGATATAACCAATAATATATATGCGCTCTTGTAAAAAATGTACGATAATTTTACGGATTTATATTATGGTCAAGATCGCACCCCTATCTTGCACAGATATGATTTTCTGAGCACTATACCTTTTATTGTCATTGATTGCTTGAAGCAAAACAAGTCGCTGAAAAATGCACCAGTGGATGTGCGTCTAGAATTTGAACCTCATGACAATTTTTCCGCCAAAAAATCAGCCGACTGCTTGATTCTACATAATTGCGTTGTTTAATGTAGCCCGATGAGAAGGGATGTTAAAAACTTATGTGATCTCATAAAAGCTGATTAATGACTCTACTGACGTCATTTTTCTTTTAAACATCATGGAGAAAGGTCATCAAAGCAAGGAAAAAAAAGAAGAGGATAAACGACAAGTAGAGTGGACAAAATTTTGAGAAGAAACTTGCTGAGGAATGGGCGAAAAGAAAATAAATTGAAAAATCATAAGTAAGTAACAATTGTAAAATCATTGAAAAAATTATTTAGAAATTAAAAAAAATTTGTTCATCTCATTTTCCCGCTTTATGGAGATAAAATGCTGCAAGTATTTCTCTTTAAACCACCATTTTTTTGTCGCAGATTAAATGAAAAGTATAAAGGTGAAAATTTATGGTTTCAGCTTTGCTATCATGGATTTAATTGGCAATGAAGTGATATCGACTACACAAAAATTGGCAATGTGCTTCGTAAGAATCTCTAATATGCTGATAAGATTTTTGTGATTATAGAATTAAAGAAAGCATGGCTTAAAAAGTTTAATTTTCAAATTATTGATATGACTGATTATCCACCGCTTGAGCTCCTAAGAATGGCTACCACTTGCCCACATCATAACGATGCATACAAATCTATATGTGCTTCCCATACTTATGGACGGATGAAAAGCTTTTACTTTAACATGGAGTAGGAAGACGTCACCGACACTGAAGAAGAAGAAGATGTGTAATACAAACAAAAATCAATGTACTTTTTTTCCAAAAATTATGATAAATGTTTTAAATGGAAATTTTTTGTTGATATGGATATGATCTTTTCTTTAACCATCCTTACGATCGAAACTCAGGATATATAGCTCTTACTCTTATTATGAAATGTGTCATATACGGACGACACATATGTCTTAGGGACTTCAGCACACACAATTTTACAACTGTTGTAGGGGGTAAGGTATGTATGAACAAATTTAATGTATATGATTGAATGCCAGCGTAGAGCCTAGATCTGTGTATTACTTGCTATCGAACGTGACAGATACGCGCTAGTACTGCACGATTAAACAGTAAAAATATATTCATTTCAGGATAATTATGTGATAGAGATCTATGGTTTTCTTGACGAATCGCGACAGTTTTACCGAAAAAAGTGGCGGTAATGTCTCTTACAAAACCTGTAATGAATCATTGGATTGTGCATCCTCCATGCAATTTTTCTATTTCACTTGAGGATTTTCGTCGGGAAAACGATCGGCAGTCAACGCGAGAGCATAGTCTTTGCTGGTTCAAAGGGGATTGTTCTATCAGACGATAAAATCAGCACTTGCGTGCCACAGCAAAAAATGCACATCGAACTCACGTTTACGGACACTGTAAGGCCACTTTTTTGGAATCTATTATGAAACGTACTGTGATCAAGATTTAAGACTATATGGCATCATCGCCTTTTTTTCTTAACACTGCAAATTTCATTAATGTGTGGCGCTCATGAGACACAATAAGGTGTATTAGGCAAGTTTTTTCGCGCACTTAGTATAGCTCATTAAATTAAATTCTGGCTTTGATCATTGGTCAAAAGCCTTCTTAAACTGGGGTCTAAATGTTTTTTGAATGCGCTAGAAAGTTACATGAGAAAAAAAAGTAATAAAAGGTCATCAGACTCTGATGAAATCTATTCATCGGTTATTGCTAATCCTGGTAGTGCGTCTGAGAAATATGATAATGAATAAGAGACCGATAATGAGACTGAATATATAAACGCTATTATGAACTTTTTTGACAAACGAGATGAAAAAAAAAGTATATTTTGCAGTAATGTTATTTTTTTTTTTCTCCTTATAAAACATAATGAAAAACTATGTTAGGCTTTATTTATCTAATAAGCATTAAACTATTAACATGGGTCCATTCTTTCGTAGATCAAGTAATTCAAGGAGCAACAAGCCCAAGTAGGATAAAAATTGTCGGAAACCTCTTTTAGAGGAGCGCGTCGAAGCAAAAAAACAAGAAATCAGTGAGAAGGATTATTCCAAAAATATTTACTCGTTTTCAAAGAAAGATGGATATAAAATAATTGAAAAGAAGTAAATAACTGGCTGTTGTATAGGCAAAAAATCTTTTTCTGTGTGATTTT
>JAPYYV010004533.1:0-21476 GCA_030522625.1 Copidosoma aretas
TTTTTTTTTTTTTTTTTTTTTTTTTTTTTTTTTTTTTTTTTTTTTTTTTTTTTTTTTTTTTTTTTTTTTTTAACATTTTACAGACGATAGGCTTGTCAATTATCATATAGTTTTTCGGTGTATTATGATTGACAAAAGTCTTCCTTTCTTTTGTAAAATTATTTTTATTTTCTCAAATTCATTTTCCTTTGTTATTATTTTTATGAATCCTACGTTATTGTTATTCATAAGTAAAATTGTGTAAATGTAACAATTTGGTATATTATTTTGTATATTACTTGAGATTTCGAAAATTTACATGAGTTTATAGAACCGTTTAACTAAATTTTTATTTACTTTGATGATTAGAATTAATTTAAATGTGGTGAATGATATGACATACTATAAAATCTTGATTTTTAATTCATATAAAAATTTGAATTTTGTTTCTCCTACCGTCTACCGCGGTGCCTTCTCATAATCTGTGCTAGCTAGAAAAAATTTTAGGCAGTATGTTATTTATTATTTTGAATAGTAGGCAATAACCTTTCTCCTTGCTGTATGTACGGATGACGATATGTGCAGTATATTGAGTGCGATTGTACATGTTGAACGTGGACAATAGTACGTATATCTGCATATGCACTAGAATGCTCATAAATTGAGGCAATGAGACAAGGGTTTTATTTTGTATAAGTGTTGACAAGCTCAAAAATTGGATCGGGAAAAAGTTCAAGAAAAGAGGTAGAGTTTTTTTGCATAGGGTAGATTTCTAGCTCTATTGTGTATGAACATTGAGGGTAGAATTACAAATGTTGAGTTACTTAAATTTTGGAGGGAACGGTTTGTATAGAAACGCTCGTCGAGATTTACAAAAAAACCTCCACATCTTCAAAGTATGATTGATAGTGTGGTAATAATTTTTCTGTTACAATAACTTCATGATCCCGTTTACCGCAACAATCGTAGTTGGAAAACACAAGGTTTCAAGTTTATCAAAAATAGTCTTTTTTGACTTCGGACGCAAGTTTGAGACGAGATCGAGGCGGAACACCAAACTTGCTATTTTTCTTCATTTCAATAAATCTCGTGTACTACTGCACGCCTATAATATACGTCGATCTTCGCGATGATCTTCGCGACGGACAAGCAAGCGGAGACTACGGTAAGTCTTGCGTAGGGAAATTAATATACTTTTTCCCTTTTTTTTTTTCACGACGGCAAACAAATAAAGATTATACGTATGTATATACATCCACGAATGACAAAATCCGCGATTGTCTGTCGAGGGACGAAGGAGGGCCGGGGAACGGATCACTGCCGGCCGGAAATAATAATCACTCCGTCGTTCTCTATCTCCGATTCGCTCAAAAGAATGGAGAAGTCGCCGGATAATCCGCGCAGAGTCGTTGTCGTGCCGCCTGCGCCGGTACTGTTATTACTATACCACGACTTCGTGCTGCTGCTCATTTGTCGTCGCGATCTGACGGATGACAATGAAAAGCTGGGAGGGGCCGGGGGGGGGGAGGCTCGTATTGCCCCCGACAATTCTCGGATCATCGCTGCTGCAGCGACAAGCCGCAGTCATTAGAGTGATGTGTGTGTTATGTATATAGGTATGTACTGACGCGTCTAATACTCTGACATTTCTACCCCCGACTCTTTGGCTGTACAGAGATATCTCTGTCAATTCCCTCGACTCTTAACTGCTCTATTTGATCGAGGAATTCGACGAAAATCACGTGCGGGTAATTTGAACATCATATACGTGCGCATATAACGTAGCAGAGGAAGGCTATCATTGACTCGTTATATTATTGCTTGTATACAGTTGTAATGTGCGCTTATAAATATACGCATGATAAATTATAATACATTGTTCACTTTCAAAAGATATTCAATGAATTTTTTTCCAATATTTCATTTATTTTATTAATATGCCATGTTATTGTACTGTTTTAACTTTTATTGAAAAACAAGATAAAAAAATTCCTGAAATGAAAAGGAATCATCGTACATTAATTTATTTCTCGCATTGGGTATCGGATTTCTACGAGGGCTCTATATATAAGTGTCAACATTGCACGTGTGAAATGCCGACGAACAATACGAGTATAATAAAATCAACGCAGCAAGCAAAATATGATATATTTGCTGTACGGGTAATATATGTACACTTACTTACATTTATAATCTACTCGAGGATTCTATACTCAATAACCCTGAATATTATAAGTATTGGACCAAGTATTATCATTAACTTGCTGCTCTGTGAATTGAAACATGCACGTATACTTAATCTGATGTAAGAATATAATAATCGATCACCTTAGGCTGAGTGGGTGGATAACATTTTTTTTTCTTTTAATTTTGGTATACTTTTGGCAACAGATTTTTCTTGATTACTGACCGATGTATCATCAAAACTTATGAACAATTGAAAATATCTGCTTACACTTGATTCATTTGATTATCATTAGCATTGGTTTTGTCTTCGGTATGCCAAATTAAAACTGCAAAATAATACTCGAAACCTCGGAGGTGAGAATCTAAACTGACTTGAAATTTAAATCACCGCCACTTGAAGATTGAAAAAATTTTTTTCATAGGCCCAAAAAATTCAAATTAAATTTTAAAAAAGCCATGGAGTGAGTTGCCATTTTGTGTGCCATTTGGCGAACCGATGAATACAAACATTTAAGCAGATAAAACGCTAATCACTTGTTTTGTCATTTCGAATTACTAAGCAGCAAATGTCTGAAAAGCTATAAATATTATTTAAAAAAATGATATTACAAACAGAGTATTGTTTACGTTATCTTACCAATAATTGATGTAAGCAAACTTTTCAAACGATCATTTCGAATCAAAGCTATTTCAGGTGATGGAACACTAAGGGTAAAACATTTTATCTGGTATGTATGTGGGGGGGGGGTGAGCATGGAAACTGTTATGGATTCAGTAGTCTTGCGTCGTAGGTGTTTTATAACAAGATATCACTATCAGAGTTGCGAGCGACCCTTTGTGTTATATTATTCGTGATAGAGAGAAGAGCGTCATATTACCGGTGCCACAGGATCTCCGACTTATCGCTGTACTGTTACTACCTTACAAAGGTGTATGTACTTATTACAATAGCAAGAGCGAAACAATTTATTGCGTTGCAATCAAGTTACAATGTGTTAGGATGAAAAATAGTGCCAGCTCGGAGAACAATATTATTATTCTGAAAATGTTCGGCGTCGACGCTATTGCTCTATATTCAATCAAATTTGTTCGAATTCAACTGATTTTCATACGAGCAATGTTCGGTTCTAAATTTGAATTGCCAGTAAATTTTAATCCCTGAATAATTATTTGACTCATAGGATCTAGTCGGATAGCACTTTTTCACTCGCAGTGTTGATTATAATACAAATTGCCTTGCACAAGCAATTCGAAAATAAGCTAGTCAGAGGAGAAATAAATGTAGCAAAGAACTCGCCCTATTTGATCAAAAGCTCAAAAGAAGTGTTTCATTGTAAAATTTTCCTTCACTCGCACGACGAATAAGTTATATACTCTTTTTTTTCGAACCGTGAAACGACTGCAAAGTTTTCCCGTGGATTTCGTCGTACACGAATCGTAACTCCTATTGCCTCTCCGACATTTTATGCCAGTATAAATATATACGAACATTATATATACGTACACACTGTATCCAGCACGTGTCATTCCCGCTGATGTTACAATTTCTTAATACTTGCAACAGGAGTCGGTAGTTATATAGCCTGTACAGAACTCGACCCGTGCAGTATAGCCATCATATACAGACTGGCGAACGTATACGATAATAATCGGGAACAACTTTTCCTCGAATACACACTGACGCTTGTCCGTAACTTTTTTTTTCTTTCTTCTTCGCCATAGGTATATCATGCAATTACTTTGTTTTTTTCTTTTTCGTTTTCGTCATTCCAACTCGATCTCCACGGTCAAAACGATAGCCGTTGCTTTTTGTTTTTTTCTTCATCCCACCGCGGACTAATGCCCAAAACAAAGCGGCACACGAACGCAAAAAAGTCTCCCGAGATTAGGGATGATTCGCACGCACAACTTCCCTACCGCGTAACATGTACAATACGCGCAAAACAAAAATGTGCTCCCTCTTCGCGCAGCGGAGGCCCGCGTACGTCCGCCCCCGCGAACGGCCGAACAAAAAGAGCCTCGCGAGATCGAGTGTGCGTAACGGGGGTCGTGCAAAGAAGAGCAGCGGGGGCAAGGGTTGAAGCGCAAACATCGTTAATTCGCACCGCCGGGGCGGGCCAAAAGGTCAACACCGCATCGGCGTTGTTATACACGCGCCGGAATATTATCGTCCCTCTCCCTCTCCCGGGCTCACTTCCCGCAGAGCGAGAGTCGAGGTAACGCGCGCCAGCAGCCGCGCGGCAAATATTATGCGCTGGACCGTGTGATTCGCGCCGCGGCGCTCTCTCTTTTGTTCCTCTCTCTCTCGCTCTGCAGTTTGCGCAAAATGTACATATGCATACAGAGAGGGTACTGCGAGCAGGGCTTCTTCTCCCGGGGATGACGACTGTAATGATGGTGGGCGAAAAAAAGGAGGATCGATCCGCGCGCATCATGCGGTGCAGGTTGATGTCACTGATGCAGAGTATACAGGTGCAGGGACCTCCCGGGGCGAGCGCGCGAGCTGTATTTGCGATGCACTTTCGCGCGGGTCTCTTGCCCCCCCCGCGCTGCACCCAGACACCTCCCGCGGTTACGCGCGCCGTTTTCTCTTTTCCCCCGCTGCAGCTGCGCTCGTTGCGGGCTTTCGGTTTTCATGCACGGGCAAGATTTTTTCCATCGGGGCAAGGAATCGTCGAGTTTTTTTGTACGTGCGGGGAGGCGGGGGCGGAACAGTACATTGCACCACTAGGGCACAAAGTACAAACATGAGCGCCCGAAGGGCGCGCTTGTTTTACTTTTGTGCCCGAGTCTCGTACATTATTTTTCTTGCCGAGGGCGCAATTGCCGAGGGCGCAAAGTGCAATTTTGCGCCCGTGGGCCCAAAGTGCGGCCTGAGGGCGGAAAGGCTCTGCTGCACTTTGGGCCCATGGTAAGAAAAAGCTTTTGCAGGCCCGCGCTGCGAGAATCGGGCAGGTATTTTTTTTTATTTTATTTTTTTCCCACGGTCCAGTTTGGTAAAAAATTTCGTTCATCCGAATAAACGTTCGTTCGAATGCAAGCAAGTAAAAGTCAAATAAAATCAAAAACTTGTTTGTTCGAATCAATCAGTGTCCGTTTGAATTCATCAAATCATTCATCCGCAACGAGTTTTTTTAATAGATCTGAGGAAACATTTGTTTCACTTTGATGAATATTTGTGCGTTTGCATTTGGAATAAACATTTATTTGATAAAAAGTGGTCCAAGTTACTAAAGGAAACAATTTCAAACACGTTCAGTATTGTCAGTATGACTTTTTTTACTTGAATTAATCGAAAAATGAAAATAAACCGCTTTGATCGCGAAAAAAAACCCACTGTTTGGGCTGATTGGGCATTATTTATCCATTGCGCAAGAAAAGTGAGCAATTTTTTGACGAAAATAGTAAAAAGTTGCATTAACGGTTTTAATGTTGCATGATTTTCCATGAAAAAATCTGTAAGCACGTGAAATTTCTCGTGATTACAACCTCTTATAGGAAACATTTTAAAAACATCATTAGATGCAGGGAGTGCGTGACAAATCGATCGGTAAATAACTTCGAAAATGTGTAACACTTATTTTTCTTGAAACTACAGCGTTAGGTATTATGTTTAGTGATGATTGTAACTTGTTTGCGCGATTTCGTATGAATAAAAATAGTACTAGTCATTTTTCTACGCCTTTGATTTTTCAAAACTACCGATCATTATATTTCGTCGACTGTGTTTTACTGTGGTACAGGAAACGGTGAGTTCAACTTTAAATTATTCAAAGGAATGTTAATACTTTAATCATGAAATTGTCGTTGATGAAACTAAATTTGTTCAACTCAATGGCTTGCAAATAAAAAGAGTAATTATACATTCTGAAGGAACGACGTTGATAGTGAGTGACGTTAAAAATGTACACAGAGAAAAGTTTTTCACAAAAAAGATGTACGACGTAAGTACTGAGTGGTAAGGTTTTTTCCCTTATCAGCATAGAAATTTTCTTGACTGGTAAGACTTTTCTCCTTGTCGGATAGTTGAGGTAACAGAGGCCAGCCGCAGTAAAGAAAAATCCTTACCGATTGTAAAATTTTTTGGAACGAACCAATCTTAGTAGAACTTTTTCTTTCAAATACCTTTCTCCGTGCACAGTCAAGAGAGGAACATGGACGACGAACTGAGCAAATAAATCGTACTAATAATCAACCGCTTGGAAAATCACTTTAGTATTATTACTACTGTTTTATAGAGTATTCATACCAACTTTATATTGAAGTTCATATTTTAAACCGGACGCGAGACCGTAGCATCATTTTTTCATTTTTCCCACCTTCAATTTTTCTTTGATGCGAGAAAATTTATGATAGTATCGTGGTACCTTGTGACCTTTTAATAATATTCTAATAGGTATTGCATTCCTCTTACAAGTTTGAGCTGGAACCTCATTTGAGATTTTTAAAATACAAAAGCAAAAAAATAATGCATTTTTTTTTGTCAGGAGCTTTAACACGAACAATTCGCTCCAAGCGTTGTTCGGTCCACCTGGACCATGTGGGCGCTGGAAGCGTACGGTGTTAGGCTTCTTTAGGGAAGATCCGGTCGCCGCGACCATGCGAATTGGGGAGCAAAACCAAAATAGCAGTAGGTATGGAACTGTTGGGGATGGGGGTAGCAGTGGGAAAGGAGTTATATGTATGTAGGTATACAGAAAGGAGGGCCCGCTCGCGGCCGGGGGAGGAACGGGAGCGAAGGCAGAAACAATTACCGGACAATAGTTTGTTAGTCGAATTCACCTGATGTATTGTTCCAGGCTGCTGAAAATGCCGACTCAGCTTTAATCGGCCAGTGCTGCTGCCGTTACAGTCCTCTCTCTTCCTCGCTCTTCTCGAGAATCCCGCGTAAATTACTTTTTTTTTTTTTTTACCCATACTGCGTGGTGGTTGTCTTTTTTTGTCAGGGTCAAATGATTTTTTTTTCCCCAATTGTGCACGTATATTCAGAAGAAAAAAAACATCGTTCAAATCGTACTAGACTTTTATTTTCATTCCATAGTATAGGCATATAAAATTAACAATGCTCTTGCAAACAACACGGTCATTCATTTCGTTGCATCATTAACGACAATATAACTCGCGTTTTAAAGTTACTGTGAATTTTCGAGTTCTTTTTGAGAAACATCACTCGATTTTTACACGCTTTCAAATTTATGATAAAAATAAATACTTCTAACCAGCGAACGAATCATATCATATATGTATTTACACAAAGTTTTACAAAACTTTGGAATAATATATATCAGCGGATACTTATATTTACAAATGTTTCGCAAACAACTTATTTTGCGAAATAACATTATGCATTACCTCTTCCCTCGTAAGCGTATGCAGCACGATACGAAGCGCGTGTAAATCGAAATCCCGGAGCTGCACGAGGTTCAGTGATCGATGACCAGCCATTTGTCGGTATTTTGCTCGATTTGCTTCGTCAATATCGGATTGCGCAGCCGAATCTTTACTTCCAGATTGCCGCCTATTGCCTTGCGTCCGTCCATCAACTACGATCATACCCGTGATGTGAGTAATCGATGATTGTTTGAGTGATATTTTAAAATTTGTTTTAAAAAGTCGTGACTTACGGGGAATGAATCGTGTAAAATGCACTTGGTCTCGAGGGGCTGAAGCTTAATAGTCACGGTGCCAACGAGACCGTCGGCTCGGAAAAATCCTCTGGAATAGAAAATTTCACTTTCTTTTATAAATTAAAATGCATAAGTTGAAAGAATCGAATTTACGAATCACGTTGCTCTGTACAGTTTGCTCGGGCAATCCATTTCACTTCGAGCTGGTCTATGATGACCAAACGAGAAAATGTAGAGAAAATTTTCGATATTTACAATGAGACAGACAAATTTTGCGAGACATTGACAAAATAATCGTTTACCACGAGTCCAAATATGGTAATAACTATAATAAGTACAAGGGTACTTTCTGGGAAACTTGCATACCTTGGATGAGTGCAACACATGATGGGATTCAGCGAGCATCTGCAAGCAACGTCCTACTCTATCAACCAATATATTAACTAATTGCATCCTCTTAAAATCTAGCCTCTAATTACAACATCAACACCGACTATCATATTTTAATAAACAGCATTTCAATAAATTAGTAACTTTTTACATAAAAATAGCTACGGCAAATTAAAAATACTTTACCCTTTTGACCAAACTTGACACTTCAGGGCGTGCCTTTTGAAGACTCTCAGACACTGCCGTGACTTTCGATCGATTATTCCATTCAATGGAAAGGTCGCATTATACTCTGGATTGCAATCGTCTCTAAAGGTTGAAGTTCTATCGCTTGACGAACTGTCAGCAGGCAAGGGCAATTCAAATATGACGTAAGTATCGACTTCCTTTGTGTAGTTTATGCCCCTGATGATTGAAATTTCTATATCAGCATCAGTCATGTCTGTACAACTTCTGCAAAAATTACGAGGAATGAAAAGTCAATGAGAAACGTTGACAGATTTCAATAAATTCAAGAGACAAAGCTTACTGCACAATAGAGTAAGTCTTAACTTCGTAGTGGTGTTGTGGGGCAGGCGAATTAGCTTGTTTCCGAACTCTTAACATGTGCAAATCTTTAGTGTAATTCACCACAAGTCTTTCCCATTTGTTATAGCTTGGAACGTCACCAAGTGCTTTGCAATGATCTCTCGTAGTCATACACCACTAAAATAATTATTTTTACGTAGTAAGCGTAATTTTGGTGTATGAATAAAGTGATAAAGACTTACTTTAATCTGTTTGATAAGCTGAGCTTCAAGATTTTCATAAATTTGCTGATTTGTACCAGCTGCTTCTTCAGAACAATCCATCGACGTTATCACTGTAAAACCATCGTCGGATACTTTTTCCGGCTCCAAGTCTGAATTTTTCAGATCAAGTTTTGCTTGAGGAGATAGAGGAATGGAATCCATATCCACAGGTAAACCGCTCAAACTCGCATTAAGTAGCGGATCGATTCCCTTAGCTTGTCTGAGATAATCTCTGGCCAACTCCTTATCTCCGGCTATCAGAGCTGTCTTGGCAGCTAATTTCAATTCTTTCTGACGATTTTTCAGAGCTTCTATTTGTTTATCCACTCTAGATGTCAATTTTTTGTTTTTATCTAGATTTGGAGGATTTTATGTTATTTAGAAATCACATATTTAGGAAGGGAATAGCAATTTAAAATTTAAGCATACCCGAATTCGTTCGCGGAGGAGCAACAGGTGTTTCTGATTTTTCTGGACTGGGTGATAGAGCTGCAGCTTCCCCAGGAGATTCAGATGGTGATGATGGTGGTGGTAGTAGACGCATAGGTGTTCCTGGTTGCTCAGGAGTTGGTTTTGTTGCAGAAGAAGTTTTAAGTCCTGCCAATTCAGTCAGCGGTGGGAATCCGGGAGGAGTTGGCAATTCATCAATAGGTATGGATTTTCCTCTGACGTGAAGTTTTATGGCATCCTCAAACTGATTGCAAATTCGGCCGTATCTTCGAGCTTTTGATGAATTTCCCTCGCTCTCGGCTACAGTTTTAGATCGACGATATATTTCCAAACGTTCTTTCAGAGCAGTTTCTAAGGAGATAGGTGCTTCGGAGGCACTTGTGGCTAAAATAAATTTAATAAATCAGGCAATCAAATGATGGATTTGAAATTGACAGGTGACAAAATTTTACAAAATTAGAAGTCGTTACCAGGCACATGAGGTTCAACCACAGATGCTGTCTGATTTGTATTTTCTTCTTTGTTGTTTTCCAATGCACTTTCAGAAGCTACGGTACAGCTTGGTAATGAAGGTGAAGGTGGCATGTCTGACAAGTCAACTGTGTCACCTTGAGAAATAGCTTCAACAACCACGTCGAATCGTTTTACTATTTGCATGTGCTTTAAAGCTTCTTCTCGGTTTCCAGACTTTTTCCATGCCAAGGCAGCTTTTCTGTATTCTTCTTGACGACTTTTTAACAATTTCAATGTTGTCTCGTCTACTGCAGCAGCAGGCGGAGCTGCTGTTTCTTCCTTTACCGGTTCTGGTTCAACAGCTGGCGTGGAACTTATCTCAGCAGGCTGTTCAACAGATTCAGGTGCAGCAGATGCTTCTGATGCTTAAAAAAATATCAGAATCAGGATTTAATATTATTACTTAAATTTTCTTATCCATATAGAGTACAGAAAAATTATACCTGCAGGTGGTTTTTCAACGTCTTTTGTAGCAGATGATGGTAAAATAGGAGGAATTTCCGACTGATCAATTTGTTGTCCTTGTTGACAAGAAGATAATAGATGCTCCAAGGTTTTAACACCTCTGTTATATCTCCTGGCCTTGCTGGACTCATTTCTCAATTTTGCTTTTTGTTCTGCCAACTTGTACATTGACAAACGCTCTTCCAATACTTTAGAAATTTCACTTATATCATCTACTGTATCATTTTTTTGATTGGATTCTACTACTGGCTCATCATTTTTTACATCTGATTCTAGTGCTAGTCCATCTTTTGGTTCTTCAGTAATATTTTTCAATTCATTCTGTTGGACATGATTCATATAATAAGTATCAACGTTTACATTGCAGAATAAATTGTCATACCAATAAATCTGGATCATCATCATCGCCAGATACTTCGTCATCAGAGTTAATATCTTTCAAACTTTCACTGATCAAGTCATCCAAATTAGCAGCTGGCTTTGGGGGTGCTGGAATTCAATAAAAACTTTAAAAAAACCATGCAAATATGAGACATTTGTTTAACCATAGTGATGACGGTACCTTTCCTTCTTGGTGGTTTTTTCGGTTCATCGCCGGTAGTAAGGGCAGCTAATTCTGCTTCCAAATCATCATCGTCATCATCCGTATCCATCGAGCCTCCAAGATCTCCTAAACTCTCGGGAATTTCAAAAATGCCATACTGCAAAAGATGAAAAATTTAAGGAAAATGAACAAAGACTTGACAACTGCAGGGCAAACAAAGAGAAATAAAGTGTTAACCTGGGCAAGACTTCCTGCAGCTCTGGCCGGACGCTCCTTCTTGATTTCCTTTTTTCTGCCAAACATTTTTCTTTTTGCAGAAATGAGAGTACACTGTACCCAAAAAAGTTGTTAACTAATTATTGCTATCACTATAGTACTTAACCGTGCAGGGTGGCACTCGGTGCGTATTGTGCGTAACTGCGATACTTAATATCCATTGCAGTAATTGCAGTAATCTACTCTGTCTCATCCATGACTTCCATGAGAGCGAGAGAAATAAAGAGTCTGACCACGTGACCACAACTCTTCTTTTCTCTCTCTCTCTCTCTCTACAATAGAGCGCATTTCTCAAATCAAGATCAAGGGATTCAAGGGGCTGTTACGCGTTTTATCAGAATTATGAGTCATAACTTACTTATGTTTATGATTATGAGATTAGTCACGTACCCTTTTTGAAGATTTTGTCAAAATGCCAATTTTTAAACATACAAGTCGCTTATAAGCACAGATACATAAAAATATATAATACACTTTTAAAAAGCATCAGGAGCGCGTAAGGAGGGTTGATAGTTGATACGAACACTTCATGAAATTGTAAGTAGACGGCATCGATACTTAATTTCATTGCTTCAAGTCTTTTTTTAGATTAACATAATTGTTTTACACCAAGAGATAAGGGCAAACGGATAGAAAGAGTATACTTCTCGCGGCAGTCGTGAGTTACGGCGTTTTTTAAAGCATTGAATTTATTATATTTATGCAACACCGCGGCCTTTTCAAGAGTAGAATCAGGATTTTAACAACAAAAACAAGATAAACCATACAAACGTACTCGTAATGACAACATCTCGTACGGTTGCAGCGGCGAACTTTAGATTTGGATAACTACATGAAAAAAATTTATGTTCATTCAATACCATGCGGATAATGTGCGTGTAATGCGTGTTCTTCGAAAACATTTTTATTAAAAAAAAAAAGATTGAGTGTACTGCAGGTGTAACTAACTGAACATAGATTTTAAACACATTTTAAACACTGTTTTGATACAGGATCATGACAGGGGTGGTATTGCGTAACTTTGGAGAAAGTTTTTTTTACTTTCGACCAGAGTTTAAAATTAGTGCGGGTATCGGGGTCAATTTTGTTAAAAATATTTATCGCTCCAGCTTTCCTTTATAAATTAACCCCTCGAGCCGAGCGTCAATAAACAAAGTGAGTCAAGTTCAACGATCAAACGGATCAAGTTAATTGAATTGAATTAATTGAATGCGCTCTCCTTTTGTATTTGCTTCAAGAATCGTCCGCTCGGGCGGCGAGAGGCGCGGAAATAGTAGGACAACAATCACCAAGGGGGAGCTCCTCCCGATGACGACGACGACGACGACGACGACGAGTGTCCTCACCTCATTGCTCACGGCCCGAGCCCAATCGGAGCAAAATATGTGTATCATGTGCTGCAGTGACGTGGTTGCGATTGATAGTGCTTATCTCCAAACGGCCGAGTTGAGTTTCCATTCGACGTTTTAAAACCTGTAGCGAAATGTAGAACGCAAGCAGCGCAGGTATAATATATTATACGCGTACGTGAGTACGTATAGCCTGTGTGATATTTTTTTCTCGTGATTGGCACGAAAATAAATCTACGTTTATAAGTATATATTTACCATCAGCATCGCGTGTGCTAACGAAAATGACAGCATCACTGCCAGTGACTTGCTTTTATCTCAAGTTTTAGGCAACGACGATATCGAGAGGCGGACAAACATAAAGAGCAAAAAGTTTTGGGAAAAAAAATCTCGTCGTCGTGGCATGTGATTAAATTTTGTATACACTTATGTGTGTTGTTGACGGCAGCATCGAGGCAAGAGGACGTCAGTCAATATAATACCTGCGAACGATGAGTCCAGCTGCTCCAACATTTGCCTCTTGACAAAACGAGACTCCCGAGCTAGGGCTCGCCGAGCTGTCAAAATGGCCAAGAGATCCATCATCTACCACCTGTCCTCCTGCTTCATCTTTCTGCTCGTCTGTGAGTACGGCATAGGTGAAGCGCTGGAAATATTTTATGATGGGAGGATCGAGTACATGAGCAGGGAGGAGAGGCAAACGTTAAAGTTAGTACCCATTACCATTTTCTACCTTTGTCCATTGATTTTTGAAACCAAGCACTTTTATTGTATTTGCAGACAAGGAGCAAAAGAGATGTTTTTCCACGCCTATAATGCTTACATGAATAATGCATATCCAGCCGATGAACTTATGCCATTGAGTTGTAAGGGAAGATACAGAGGATCGGAGCCAGATCGAGGGGATATGGATTCTACTCTTGGAAAGTAAGCCAAACATTAGATGATTAGATTGAGTCACTCAATCATGACAGCTCAAAGCATTTTTTATTTTTGTATTTTAGTTTTTCTCTGACATTGGTGGATACTCTTGATACTCTTGTGGTAAGAATTGATGGTACTTGAAGATGAGAACTATCATTGTAACAGTTTTATGAGAATATGTATCTTTTATTCCAGGTGATGGGTAATTTAGGAGAATTCGAAAGAGCTGTGAAACTTGTTATAAGAGATGTTACATTTGATACAGATGTTATTGTTTCTTTATTTGAAACTAATATTAGAATGCTTGGGTATGTAAATCATTCATCAGTTATTGATTCATCTTATGTTTGGAAATTTTATCTTGAATCATAATTTCAGAGGTTTGCTGAGTGCTCATATTTTAGCTGAGTTTGTACAACAGAGACAAATCGCAATGCCTTGGTACAGAGGTGAATTATTGAGTTTAGCCAAAGATTTAGGATACAGATTCCTTCCTGCATTTAATACAACAACTGGGATACCTTTTGGAAGGGTAAATTGCCTTTTCAAATTTTGTGTATCAACACAAGTCATGATATTTAACACAGGTCTTTGATATTTTAATTTATTTTTAATTATAGATAAATTTGAAGTATGGCATGAAAGGAGTACCATTAGAAATGACTAGAGAAACCTGTACAGCCTGTGCTGGTAGCATGATTTTAGAAATGGCTGCTTTGTCAAGGTTAACGGGAGAAACAATGTTTGAGGTGACCATCTAATCAGTTAAATTTGTTGAAAATAATGCTGCAGTGTATCACAATTTATCGTATTTGCAGGTAAAAGCTCAAAAAGCCATGGACGTTTTGTGGAAATTAAGACACAGAGGAACCGATTTGATGGGTTCTGTATTGAACGTGAATACCGGAGATTGGGTTCGCAGAGATTCAGGAGTTGGAGCTGGAATTGATTCCTATTATGAGTATTGTTTAAAAGCTTATATTCTTCTTGGTATGTCAAATATGTTTCATTATATTTCACTCACTGCTTAAATTGTAAGCAATCAACTCATAATATGCATAAACATTATTAAGGTGATGAAAAATATTTGGGAAGATTTAATAAGCACTACGAAGCTATAATGAAATACATTAGTCAAGGACCAATGCTGTTGGACGTCCACATGCATAGGCCAAATACGAACTCGAAAAATTTTATGGATGCTCTGTTAGCTTTTTGGCCAGGATTGCAGGTAAATAATTCCAAAAAATTTTATCATTCACCCTGTATAAAAGATGATAAAGAATCTTTTTCAAAATTTAAGGTCTTGAAAGGTGACATCAAACCAGCTGTTGAGACACATGAGATGCTTTACCAAGTAATGCAAAGGCATAATTTTATTCCAGAAGCATTTACTACTGACTTTCAGGTAATTGGAATTTTTATCTAGTCTCGTTTACAATTAAAAATATTCCACTTAAAATGTAAAATTCATCAATCATCAGGTACACTGGGGCCATCATCCACTACGACCTGAATTCTTGGAGTCTACGTATTTTTTGTACAAAGCAACCGGAGATCATTACTATTTGGGAGTTGGTCGTAAAGTTTTAAAGAGTCTTCAAACTTATGCCAGGGTGCCATGTGGTTTTGCCGCTGTGTCTGATGTCAGAACTAACAAGCATGACGATACAATGGATAGTTTTGTACTCTCAGAAACTTTTAAATATTTATTTTTGTTATTCGCCGATCCAACCGATTTAGTACTGAATCTAGATGAATACGTATTCACCACCGAAGGCCATTTGCTACCGCTATCCTTAGCATCTGTCAGAACCAATGTCACCATGGTAACTATTATACGATAACTAGATAATTGCGTAAAATTCTTTATATACTCAACTTCTAACGATGTGGCAGGAAATTGAAAGAGAAAAGGTTTACGTCAAAGAAACCGATAGAACGTGTCCAAACAGTTTGCATCTATTTCCTGCCTCAGTGAGACAACCACTGCGCAATATGGTCGAGGATGTGTGCCCCAAGCGTGACGCAAAGAAACGACTGAGCGCCATCCACTTTCAGCCAAGCAACATTGAGCACGTGAAAATGTTGAACGACATGGGCATCGTCATCTTGACTGCCGGCGATGGGAGCATAAAATTTCTCCAAACCCTGTCGAGTGCCAAATCACCTCAGGACGCGGAGGAGGGCCAAATGTTTATGCAAGAGATTCTTGAACTCAACAAGCATATGACATTGGAGACTCATCCGATCCTCGTTAACTTTGTCAAGCCAAACACTCACCCACCACAGAAAATGTCTCTTCTTGGTGGTCCAGCGCAATTTGGTGTTGATTTGAAAAATCACAGAGTCACGGGCAAGGTGGTCATTGCTAATCCTTCTTTGGCTTGCAGTAAGCTAGATAATGCTGACCAGTTGAATGGTATGATTGCTGTCATTGACAGAGGCGATTGCCAATTCATCGATAAGGTATGTTTGAGCAGTACCTATTAAAAAAAACTCAATTCTAATATAATTTCTCATCGAAAATTTTCTTCAGGCTCGGAATATACAGAAAGCTGGTGCTATTGGCGGAATCGTGCTGGATAACATACCAACAACGAGCTATGAAAAATCAGTTTTGTTTGCCATGTCGTCGGATGGTAAATCAACCAATGATGTAACGATTCCTTTTGTGTTTTTATTTGGTGTTGAAGCTAGTCAATTAGTGCAAGCCATAATATCAGCTCAAGGCGCGCTAACAGTTACTACAAGTAAGCATTTAATTCTAAAAGTCAAATATTCATAAATGTTGGACGTTAATCAATAGCAAAAAATTGTATTATTTTTAGGTGGTGTGATTCTTAAAGACCATAGGAAAGAAACTCTACTGAAAGCTCCAACTGATCTGTCGATAATTGACTTGTTAAAAAGCACGTTTAAACAGATTTTGACGCGACAGACTTCACAGGTTTGTATGGTTTGGTGCCTAATTGTTATTTTTGTAGAAGGTTTGACTATTTGGATTGTATCTATTTTTAAAAGATCGTAGCTTTTACAGAATTCATTTTACGTTTATTTTGAAATTTCGTTATATATCACGAATTGTAAATATCAATAATGAGCTGTGTGAACAATTTTTGCTTGTATCATTAGATTAGCTTTAATTATTTGTAAATACGAAAATATCTCATACTCAACGAAGTCGTGGAACGCCATGAAGCAAGTTTGCGTAGACGAAACTTTGGGCGACCGCGTAACTATTTATTTCCACTTTTGTTGTGTAACTAATACGAAAATTGTAATGCTGCATACATATTATTTCAAAATTACACAAGTAGCAAATTTGGCATGAAAAATGTGTTTTTTATTTGAGTTTCTGCAAGCATAGTTAGTAGATTGACCTTTTTTTGCGTGCAGCACTGTTTGTTCTCTTTTTAAACACATGATAAGAATAAACCGAGAACGAAGGTGATTATTATTTTGTATTTTTTTTTTTTTTTTCCTGTAGAATTTATCGTCAAGCCCAAGTGCGACCAATATACCTGCTGTAAGTTCAACGCTTGATGAAGATGCAATAAAAACACTAACAATAAGCTACTCTTATTTGCAAGCTCAAATTAAGATGAGTGAAGTAAAGATCAATCTCGATGCCAAAAAACTCGACATGTTTTTTGAAACCCCGAAAAATCCGTTTCTCAATGAAACGAGCTGGACATTTATGAAAAAAATGCTGGTTACCGAACTCTTTGGGACAATCAAGCTTAATTTGGGTTTTTCAATTCAAAGTTCCGGAATTTACAAGTGTTATTCAACAGTGATGAGTAAACGGGGCGTTGACGAAGAGACAATCAAAAATACGCCGATGTCTAAGAAAATTAATTGGTTTTTAAAGGAACTCAGCGAAACCAACCCTGATTCTACCATTGTTACTCTTTATGAAGACTTGTTTCCAAACATACACAAGCAGTATTTTTTTGGGTATTTATTTCGTGTATCGGCATTTCACGTGAAAAAATACATTAGCAGCGAGATCGTGAAGGAAATCAAGGATTTCAACAAATCATCCGTAGAATTATTACTAAACTCTATTATTAATCAAACTCATAAAATACAGCCAGGCGAGTTTGAAAAGTTTATGAAAAAATATGTACCTACTATCATAAATTATATTTTGTTGCACAACAAAGAATCGTTGGGTAAATCGTCAAAAGAAAGTTTCGATCAGGATGTATTTTCTGTTAACGAATTCACAACTATAAATCATGATTTGATAATTAACGTCGATCCTGCGAAAATCTTCGATAGTAAAGAGTCTGCACCAAAAAAGAAAACAGCTCAGCTTACCAGCAATAATAAGGAAGGCGTGATACGTCTCGAATTAGCGTCGCAGTTCAATGAAATTTTTGAAGGTTTAAAGGATTCCATAGTAGCTCGCAAGCAGACAGAGGATGAGAGTCATAAAGTTAACGAAAAATCAGTGCCTAAAAAAGAAGTCAAAAACTCAAAACATTCGAATAACGTTTTACATGCAGCTCCACCAAAACAGCAGGAGTTAATTGTCGCTAAAGATTCTACGAGCAATAGTAATGATGAACACGAGAAAAAACATATTCATGATGATTTATAGCGGTGCCGTTGCGTGGTTACATTGTTGCAATTGACTTCTATTGCTATTTTTCAGATTTAGTCGCGGTAAACAAATTTTAAATACTATCAAAACGTTGATATGTATAATTGTTACAATATGTTTCCCCATGAAATATTTTTTAGTATGGCCACAGAAGTGTGTGCTTAAGAAAAGTTCTTTGAGTGACTTGATTATTTTGTAATGTATCATCATCGGAAAGGGATCGCGACAGATACATGAAAAAGTACGCTTTGCTCCTTTTTTTAACTTTCTTATAAAATTTTTCCCTGAAAAACATCGATGAACAATACATTCATAAAAATATGTAAAATAAATCAATGTAAAGATAAAATAGATTCGTTTAGAGTATGCGTAGATGGAAACTGTTATGTTGAAAATAACATTACTGCTAAATTTAATGTAAATACTTGTAGTGTGATGTTACTGAATAAAAGTTTTGTACAGTTATTTTTATAAGCTCTTAAAATTTTAAATATTTTATTTCAAGCTGTTATTTTCATAAATAATATTTATTCTAAATCATTAAAAGAAAATAACGTCAGAATGATATAATAACAGAATGAATGTAAATTGTGAGAATTAAACAATGTGTTTCAATATGTATATGTAATAAGTGCTTCATTCTTCACTGTATAAAAGGACTTACTGTACATAGAATGTTTTTCAGTTTTTTCATTGTGAAAATCTGTCCAAGGCATTTTACTATGAAAAACAATTACAAGCTGTGAATAAAGTCTGTTATGTAAGTTAAATAAATTAAACTGTAGATTTATTTAAAAATGCATTAAATAGAATGTTTACTATTATCAAGTCAACGTTTGAGTACAAAAAACAATACTTAAGTTTTAATTTGTGTAAAATAGAGTTTGTATTAATTTACAAAAGAGCAGAGTTATGCTATTTACGATGTGCTCCTCGGTTTCAGGTCTTCAAAACAAGATTTGAGAAAAATGTAATTTTTCTTCATTGGATTGTAATACTCATGACCCTAAAAGTAACAATCTTTAGTAACAAACAAAAACATTGTGAATTCTAAAACAAAGCTTTAAAATTACCTTGGACCAATCGTAAGACACAGAGTAAGCGAAAATGAGACCATTATGATTAAAACAGCAACGAGTAATAGGTTGCTCCATGGGTTCTGAGGGCTTGAGCTTTGTGCGAGCATCTTTATCCCAAAAACTAAATGTTCCATCACTGCCAACAGTTGCTAAAGTTCCATGAACTGGATGAAACGCTATGTCGTTTACCTAGCAAAACAAAGTTTATTTTAGTGATTCTGAAATATATAGCATCACACTTATGAAGGCTTTATGAGAACAATAAATACAGCATAAATATCCTGAAATCCACCCTGTGCTCCATTTGATCTGTGACATTTGAACGTAAAGTTGTCTTTGGGATTAATTGGATTAACATATTGAATGGCGACACGACCCTCTACGCTGCCCAAAGCATATCCAGTTGGAGCTTTCTTCTTGTCCCTAAATATGGCAACACATCTGTGCTGATATTTCAAAGGGGACTCGATTCTTTTGAATTCAGCTGGCTGCCCTTCCAACTGATAAACTAATAACCATCTTCCAGCTGTTCCTACAACTGCCATGGGATAGTCAACATCTGCACAGTAACACCTTTCTGGTAGATTAAATGTTAGCATAGGCGTTGGCGTTCTGAGATCCCAAAACTTGAAATAAAAATATATTATAAATTTACGTATACAATTTTATGTTTCATATCATATTAAGTACAATACCTTCAAAGTCTTGTCCCATGAACCAGTCATCAAACACGAGTAATTTGAACCTTTGATCCAATGACAAGTCCTGACGGGAGCGTCATGAGCAGCTACCTGGATTGATTGATTAGAAGCTAAATCCCAGCATTTGACCATTTTATCACAGGATGCCATAAATACTTTTGTTGCATCCTAGAATGAATATATAACGATTCACAAAAGTCTTTAAAAAAGTTTGTTGTTGTACTTCATTGACTAAAATATAAAGCATCTAATACTGACATCACTCCAACAAACATCTAGGATAGGTCCTGTCATGCTCTGCATGGACTTGGGAACAGTTTTGCCAGTTGGCTCGACTTCCCAGCACCTGACATTACAATCCCAAGAGCCAGCAACTAGGAAATTTTGAGGTATGGCTGCAGGACTGAACGCCAAGCTTGAAATAGATTCGTCTGGTGGTGATGCAACTTCAAAATCATTCATGGGATTTGCAGTCGACTTGGGTGTAGTTAGCGCTGCGTTTTGATTGAACATTTTGGTACTGCGTTACGATCTGCAAAAAGTATTTCCATTTTATTTTGGAATGGAGTATTTATTCATATAATAGTAATGATAGTTTATGCTCTAGACAAATTATTCCCCAGTGATGAACCAACACATTATTTTATCAACCAAGTACTGTTGCACACCAAAATATATAGAAAACGCAAAATAGCATACAATTAATAATGACACTGATAACAATATTATATCACACTTTACAAGCTAAAGTAATATTGGTGATCATCAAAATATTTTAGTTATTTAATCACTGCATAAACATCCTTCAATGGATATTGTTACTTATATCACATAAATACGAATAAAATTTATATAGGTTAGGATTGAGGAAAGAAACAAGTGTTTTAAGACTGTTTTATTCTTCAGCAAAATTTATGGAATAAGTGTTTATGGGACAGCAATCAAATATATAACAACAACGACGGCAGCAACAACAATATCGTATTTGACTATAGTATCTATTCAACAAAATACAATAAAAAACGTCAAAGATCAGCAAAGTGTGATCAACAACTGTGTATCTGAAAGTACCTGTTGATATGATGTTCTTAAGAAAATCACAAGTGCATGGAAAGTATTAGTATTTACATCCAAACTTTTGGAAATCAAGTTATTATTTTTTTTTACACTCCTTGATGCCGTGTTTTTTGTTTATTTCCACTACAAGTTTCTTTTAAGTATATAATATAAAGTAGCAGAAATAAGTCTACTTACATAAAGGACAATTTCCACTGCATATTCCGCGCGTGTATACACCGTATAAATTTGGAACTATTTGGAAATTGGAAGCCAGGGAACTAGGGAAGGTTGTCAATATGACTTGTAACTTGACAGCAATTTTGTACGTTTTATATTTATTCAATGTGATTGCATAGTATAGCCATAGGTCATGTGACGTCATTGACCGTACAGGACTACGGCAGTTCAAGCAGTTGTGAATTACCTTCATAAGTAGGTCTGTTCGAGGACCGCGATGTATGCGCCGTGTATTAACGCGGCGCTCTGAGCGTACTGTTAAGATTGTGAAGAACGCGTGTTCTTTACATTTT
>JAPYYV010004534.1:0-18082 GCA_030522625.1 Copidosoma aretas
GCTCTATAAACTTTGGGGAGCGAGAGGGGGGCGGGGGGAGCGACGCTACCGAGTGAGCGGAAGAGGTGATAAATCCACGCCCGGACTGTTAATGTCACAGGCAGCTTGGACTTCCTTCGCGGTTCTTTTTTTTTTTCGAGCTTTCGAATCGAGGAGGGAAATGGCGATGACTTCATTCTATTTGTACGGCTGGGATAGGAACAAAGGGGGAATCTCGCAAGTGCTAATTTTTTTCATTTTCCTAAAAAGATATCAACTATTTGGATCTATTTTGGATGTAAACAAATTTAGATTGTATCATGAGGATAGTTCAAGTTATATCATGCCACTGTGCACCGATGTAACGGATGCTTGTGCAAAGACTTGTGTCCGAGCAACTTGAGAAAGTTATTCAATCAAGTTAAAACGAATTAGTGGAAACAAAATCATATTTCTCGGCTCATAACGAATTATTGAAAAAATGCCTGGTAAATAAAAACGCTATCGTAAAATTAAAATTTTGGTCAGCTGCAAAGCTTTTTGTATACAAGGAAGCAATAAGTAAAAGCGGTAAAAAAATGTTTGGACTGAATAAAATTTGAGTAAATAAACGTTGAAAAATAACGGACAAGAATAAGTAATAGTGACAAGAGATATGTCATTCATTCGAACGAATTGTACCGACGCAATTGATATTGTTATGTAGCACATTGTGGTGTTTCAAAAAAAGTACGAGTCGTGCCGTCTCAAAAGTGACATAACCAATGACAGATATTCAACCGCAAAGAAACTGCTCTGGTAATAATTTATTAATTTTCTTGCATCCACGTAATATCTATAAACTTAAAATTGATTAAAGGAGGAATTTGATTCGCTGCAACGCAGCATGGCAGCGCTCCAGAATATTCTCGGAGCTGCGTGCAAGTGGCAGTTACCGCAAGTAGACCGGACAACTCTCTCGCGCTCGCACCAGCCGATCAGCCTCTCCACACATGTACACATATAGGTAGCCTACATACACACACACACACACACACACATCACACACGAGCAGCATTGACACCACCGCGGAGACACAGCGAGAGATCCCACTCGTAAATCTCGCCGGGGCGATTAAACGCCGAGCATGTACGTCCTCTCTGCGTCCGATTTTGGCGTCTCCTCCGTCCCTTTCGCCCGCCTCTGTTTTTTTCCCCGCCCGTTTCGAGACCGTCTCCACCTCGACAGCGCCGAAAACAATAACCACAATTTTAACGGCCACTTAAGGCTATTCATGCCGTTTACACTGACGGTTTATTGCACGAGAGCCAACTTATCTCCACCTCTGTGCCTGTATTGTACCGCATTGTACGTATGTGTGTGTATACGCGTTCGACAGAAAGACCAGGGCGAGGAGGGAGAAAGATGGAGAACGAGAAAAACAGAAACGGAGCCGATAAGCCGGTGCCGATTGTCAATCTTTGCGCCTCTCAAAATACACATGTGCCGAGAGAGAGAGAGAGTTCGCGTCGGGCGAACGGGCGAATCGAGTTACACACGAGAGTAGTAGTGCATCTCTTCTTTCGTTCGAGCCGTATATAAATAGGAGGCCAGGGGCTCGCGACTCGCGGCCCAAAAGAAATTGCGCGTCTGCATGGGTCCGCAGAGGACGGGGGGGGGGGGGGGGGGGGTGTGATTGTCGCGGATAGGAGGGGGGGGGCGGGGGTGTGCGAGAAGGACCCGCTCGCGAGGCGCCGAGCGCTTTACGATTTCCTGCTGCCCGAGATTTGTTTATTATGCACGCGAGAGGGAGAGCTTTACTGCCCGTATGCGTGGTAGTGGGGAGGATCGCTCGTGCCCTCCCGCTCGAATGGGCGATCTTCGATGTGTATCGGGAGTCTATTTGCAGGCGGTTTTTGCCGCTCGATCCTGCGAGCTTACACACTATCCACCTCCGGCGGGGAATTCTCAAATAAACGTCGTGTCTCGGCGAGCGCGTGGTTTCGTGCGATGCCTGTTCTGTATGAGAGTTTAATGAGCTGTGTATTCAAAACAGAGCTTGGATATGGCTGGTTTAGCAAAGAAAATTTGCGAAAAAAGTTGAAAAAAATAACCAACTTTTTAGCACACATCCTCGGACTGTTTTTTCACGCACGTCTTTGAGAATGGAGAAAAAAATTTATTGCCACAAAATTAACTTAAATTAAGTCATTTTTACTGTTCCCAGAAAATACTTTCGATCTTCAAAATTTATACATATGCATACTGAAATAATTTAAAAAGAAAACAATTGAATATTTTATAAAATCCACTCAAAGTTATCTTGTGTAAATTTCAACTCTTGGACTTTTACATATTTTCAACCAAAATCACGAAACATTTGTTATATGCATGCAAAGAACCGATTAAAAGTTAAAATTAGCAAATGATAAATTCAATGGAATATAAAAAAATGTTCAAATTTCATGATATCGATAAAGAGATAAACATTATTTTTTTTATAATTCTCAAATTTCTCCGAGAAATATCGTTTTCTATGAAAAAAAATTTCAATAATAACGAAAACTTTACCCCAGGGTGTACAAAAAAATTTCTTTCGAGGAATCCTAACGGCTGTAGTTTTTCGTATCGCCAACAAATTCATGATTACTTTGAGAATCCAAAGATCAATCACAATCAACGGCAGTAAAATTCACTGTAAAAAAATTGAGGAATTTAAAAAATAAAATAAATTCTTCAGCGCGAAATAAAACCCCTTTTCATTCGCGGGTAGAGCCAAAACGCTCGTTCCTCGTTCGTCAACGCAAATAAAGCCACCTCTCGCACTCCTCCGTCCCCCAAATACTCGAGCACTCATATATTATATATTAAGAACAGCCCGACGGGCGCACCGAGGCCCAATAAAGTTGGCGTAAACGCCATTAAGAACAGCGCATTCTCTCGCCTCTAAATAATACATAACCCTCACTTCGCACCGCGTAACATAACTCGCCCATCTCTCGCGGCTCGTTACAGTCCACCCCCGCCCCCCCTCCGGCCTTTTTGTTCCCTGGCCAATTTTTCGCACACGCAGCGCACTCTCGAACCCCTGTGCGCTTCTCTCTCGTTACCCTCCTTATTTCACTCCTCCGTCAACGCGCAGAGCTCTCGTCCCTTGGCTTGGCTCTATAGCTCCGCGCAATCATCGTTCCTCCCCGTTCCCCGGCGTGTCCTCCGCGGAGCCCCTCCCGCGCGTTAGAAAGCTGTCGCCATTTTTCACGGGCTCCGAAGATTTTATTCGCCGCCCGCGGCTTGCACCAGCACCGGCGCAGAGCGCCAATGGCGTCGTCTCGGCCGCCGCGAAATTAAGCCGTTTTGAGATATTTATGGATGAAAAAGAGCCCGAGCCCCGAACAAAGAGCCTCTCCCCTTCCACGATCTTTATGTATTGTCTCGCTCTCTCGTCTCCCTTCCGCCGGCAGCCTAAGCAAGCGGAGGCGGAGGATGAGGAGGAAAAAAAGGAGAAATAGAGAGCGTTCAATTTTCGAAATGTCCGCGTCAAAGCACGATTTACTCTGGCTTATACTTGCACGCGCTTGGGCGCCCACGCGGCTGGTTTGGTTGTGTGCCGTTGGACCGGTTTTCTGCTAAAACTCTCAGGTTCGCTTGACGCCGAAGAAAAAGAGCTACAGCTGATATTATGTATGTGAAATGAGATTTTCCAAAGAATCGGAAAGATTTATTCATCGGTCGCGAGAGTGGAGTTGCTCATTGGACTATGTGTACAGGTACCGGGAAAAAACGAAGGAAGAAAAGAGCTGTTCTGTAACGCTGATAAATTGAGCCGCGTACGGGTAATTGTTTGAAAATAGCTCGTTTATGTCCCGCATATGTGCGACCTTATGTTTTTTTTTAGAACAAATAAGTAGGACGAGTTGTTTTACCAACACCGTCTTAATTTTTCATCCCAGTTTTCGTATACAGCTATCTGATTAAAGAAAAATGATATCGATTGCCGTTAAGAGAAAACAACAAAGATAAAATTGATTAATTAGAAAGACGCAAGACGAACGTGAATAAGAGTAAAAGAAGAAACACTCAACGAAACCCAGTGAGGTAAGAAGGCGTAGATTATATACAGCGCGCACGTACACCATATAACCCACTGTCTGCCGTACGCGCATAACAGTTAAACCTGGAGGCGCGTACATCATGCCCGGCAATAGACTTAAATCCTGATTGGTCGGACAGCTCATTCCAGTCCTGTACCTATATACGCATACATATAGAGCTCAGAGTCCCCTTGCTGCAGCCATAGCTTTGCGTCACAGCTAACCCCCCAGAGGAAGAGGAGGAGGGGGGGTAGTAGGAGATTCTAATAAGGGATTCCGACGAGGATGGATGGCCTGAAAGGGGGTCCACGAGCCTCCGACTGGCGCGCATTGTTCCCAGAGCGGTACTCGTGGGTCCGTAAGGGTACGCTTACTCCCATTATCTTGCCCCCCTTCTCGCGTCGTATCTGACCATTGGCCACGCGGCTAATGTGACGCCGTATCTTACACGATCTACGGCCGTCTTGGAAATTTCCGAGTGCCCGTTTTCCGGGAAAGGGAGAAAACTGGGCGCGCGTGTATCGCTTGTTCTGTCCGGGGAAATGGGTTATCGCGAGAATTCATGTGTCTCGAGAAAAAGTACCATGTCGATGTGCCGTCTCATGAGAGTAGAGTTCAAACGCACCATCTCGTACTCCATCGCAATCTTATTCTCGACCACTCGATTCGCGCCCGGGACTATAAGATGAAACATGTGCGCCTTAAAATGTTTATACGCTCAAGACCACGCGTTCACATTTCGAAATTCATTTTGCTCCGGTGCTTCTTTTTAACGAGAAATGATGTTTATGATTATGTAGCTCCTGAAAAACACAATTATCGTTTCACATCGAATAAAAACTAAAATACGGTCCCACTTCAAAACAACGTCTTTTTCGCAGTGGAGGTTTATTAATGACTTCATTCGAATCTTGCGGTATAAATTGTAAAAAAAAAAGTAATGAGGAGAATCGGATGTCTGAATTTCTAAACGCATGAGTCAACTCCCGAACCGTAGGCGTAAAACATGCCAATACAATGAACACTCAGGCGTCTTTGAAGATCGAATAAAAAACCTCCGAACGATATTTATCGACCTCGCGCTGGGAAAAAACTTTCCTCGATTCTCGTCCGCTGATTTGTGCTCATTTTTGTTGATAAACATAACCTCAACCGACGATCGAAAACATCCATTTATTCGCAACGGCTTGAATCTCTCGCGAAACTGCAGAGAGTCGAGACAAACAGAAAGACCAAGGTGGAGAGCTGAAGCGTAGAGGCGAAACGATGGGAGAAGCGGAGCCGAAGGAGAGCTGCGCCGGAGAGGAAGAGAAGGTCGTAGGGAAGAGATATCGGGACGACACGAAAGCCATTTTAGCCGTCCCCAAAGCGCCGTCTGCAGGATAGAGAGAGAGAGAGAGCGAGGGCTGCATATGAGGGAAAGAGCTATAAATTGTCGACACTCTTGGTACAGAATCAAAGAGAAGAAGAAGACGTTTATTTTCGGAGGGGCTCGCAAGGTCGTTTTTTTCTCCTCTCCTCTTAGCAAATGCTGCACATGGTGGAGCATCATCTCGCTCGGATGATAATACGATCACGAAATCGGTCGATCGGTATACACTGCACAAACATAATCAAACTCTGCGTACTTGAATCCAAACGAGGGGTAACTTGGCCGTCAGCTCGGGCGTGACGAATATCGATGAATTTGCGTGAAAAGCCCCATCGGCGCGGAATGAAACGCCACTCCGGCATGCATGATGGACCAGAGCGAGTCTGCACGTCGAGGACATGTACATATATATCTCTCGCGGAGATCGAAGCCATTCGAATTTTATTCGAGCTCGCCCCTCCTCCTCCCCGCGTCCCTGCTTATTCCCACGCCCCCGCGCGTCGAGAGCAGTCGAAACGGGGGTTGTTTGTAAGTTCGGGCGCGTAGCCGAAGGGGGGCGGGGAGAGAGGAGCGCGTGCGTATAACTCGCGCGGAATGATAGCGGCGCCGCCAAATCTAAAATAAATGTAATCTCGACGCTACGAGGGGGGGACACTCCCTCCCGTGGGGGTGCCGGATTAAATTTTAATTCCAAAATAAGGGAACGACATATTGGAATGGCTCCGCGCGCGGCCCTCTGCGATTTTCCCCCGGGGTCGTGTGAGGGGGCGCGAGGCGCGTGGTTCGAATGGCGCTGTGGGCGTGTTATGATGCGGAGGGACGAAAAACAGAAGTGCAGAGAGATTAAAGAGCAAGAGAGACATGCGCAGTGTTGTGCGGTATATAGATAGCTGTGAGGAAAAACGGACGGTGTATGAAGTGGAGGCAGCAGCGGCAGCGTCGGAGGAGAAGAGATATGGTAATGGAGATACAAAGAGCTTAGTGAAAGAATTACTGCGCTGTACCAGTTGCCGACGCTTGATTTGTTATACCGTGCTTTTGACTCCGTTATCCGGAATGGAGTAATTTCGGGTGGTTTTTCTTGGGATAGTGACGTCTGATGGGCTTTTTAGTCCAGTAATGATGATATTTACGGTACTTTAGAAGAATACTTACATGTTCATCAGCGATTGGCATGGCTGGATTCTCAATTACCTTGAATTTTTGAATTACATAACGAATTAAATTCAGAATAAAGAAAAAACTGATTTCCATCCCGCTTTTGATTTTGAATGTCCATCACACTTTGACATTACAACCGAAAGAAAAAAAGAAAAAGCCCGGAAAGCGACTCTAAAATTTCGTAAAATTTCCAGCCCAAGCTGGCCACAGCAGACAGGGGAACAATAGGGCACAGCAGCAAAGGGGCGAAGCTGCCGGGGAAAAAGAGAACGAGAGAGCGAGAGAGAGGAGACGGGGAAGAGAGCGAAGGGGGAGGAGCATGGGTGTGGGGCGTGAACCCTCCAACAGTCGAAAGGTACGATGCCCCGAGATAGAGAAAGAGGGACCAGCCGCCACAGCCGCCGAGCAGCAGCAGCAGCCAATATAACACTGCACGGACCAGCCGTGCACGGAACCCCAAGGCTCTAATTACGATCCCGCGTCAGAGTCAGCTCCCTCCGGCCGACATGCCATATTTCTACCACCCTCCGCGTCGTTACATGCAAATGCTTCCGTCTCTCTTTTTGCTAATAAACGCTCGCCCCGGCAGCGTCCTGAGAGCCAGGAGCACGGGATAGAGGAGGAGGGGGGGGAAAAAAAGAACGAAGACAGCAGCAGACTACGAGCGGCGGAGGAAAAAAAAAATATAACGAGAGGAAAATTACGGAGGCTTACACCCCCGGCCGGGTTGTCTGTGTGTGCACATGTATATATAGAGATAGGTATTTCAGCCGGGTGACTTGAATTAGGAATGTGGGTGCTGCTCGGCTATGCTCGGCCGGTCTTGGTGGCGCAAGACTCTTATTAAAAAGTAATCGAGCGCGAACGAGCTTTTATTAAAATTAATGCGCCGCTCGGCTCGATCAAGCCGGGAATATATATATTATAATGAAAGCGGAAAGTCGGACGAGATACGCGGCCGTGTTCCGCTGCACGATTCGATAGTGGGGTTGTGGAAAACTTTTCTGTGACTTGTTGCCAGTATAGTTATCAGCGTTTATTTTGCCGCGGGTACAGCTGGCTATGCTCTTACGAATTTACAGTCATTATTTGTACGTCCATCATGTATTTTTAGACGAACAATCATTTTTGTGATCATGAATCCATAAATTATCAAGTCCCAAGTCCCAAATGTAAGGATCAGTATATAGCAAATTACCATTGGTACATGATTACGTAAACGCAAAAATTCTTTTGCACGTGGATGGATTTGTAATTCAAAATTTTAAATCATCAACGTTAATCACCATTCATCCACATTCCAAGTAAATATCGATCCAATTCGTTGCAACTGCCTCGGAATATTTTACGCGGCACGTCATCGCGCGCGAGGGTAGTAGGAACGGGTTTTTTCGTTATCAAGTTCCGTAGACGGAAGTAGGTATCAAAAGGAGAAAGAGAGGAAAAAAAAAGGGCCGAATAAAAGCCGGATAGAGATGAAAGGAGGAGAAAATGAGAGCGAGCTAACGAGCGCGAGAAAAAGATAGCGCGCGCATGAAAAGCGTCCCTCTCGCGCGCGTCCGTGTGCATGGATGTGGTGAGAAATACTCGAAGCCACATAATGTTTAATCAGAGCACGTTGCGGCTTTACGATATTAGCCAGTCGTTCTCCCCCGTCCCCCTCTTCCCCACGCCCCGTACAGCTGGGAGCGAGAGAAACGCAGGCACTGCAGACGCGTATACACCCGGCCACGACGCTGATCCCCGTTTCCCGAGGCTTATTTACCCTCGTCCATCCTCCGGGACGCTCGTGAGCTGATGTTCTCCGGTCCCCAGGACCCTGATGGTGGTCTCGGAGCAGGAGGCAGGGGAAAAACAGAGGGACAAGCGCGTGGTGTTTGCCGACGACGACGACGACCCCTCCCGTAGTTGAAAACCATTTTTTCCACCCACCAAACCCACGAGTCCGGGGTGGATTGACATCTCCCGGAATACCTATGGGGGTTATGTAGATATGGCCCGGAACCGCGTTGCCGTTACATCGAAAACGTCGGCAGGACGATAATTTAGCGGACCGTGGGTGTCGTTCGGGAAAAATCCACGTTCGCCGTCGTCGCGTTGTAGGGAGGGAAAGAGGGAGGGAGGGAACGCTTACTCGACTCTGTGCCCTGCATACGTGTGTATACCTATGCGTATACGTATATGAACACGGTGGGTGGAAGTGATAAGGAAAGGTCGAAGATCCCCGTTCTGGACGGGGCGCGTGATTGCGCATTCGCAAATTGCTACGGCTGGAACGTGCGATTTTCATTTTCGCAAGTGCGAGGAGCTTCTATTCTCTCGGCCCTTGGGGCGAGTTTTACGGGCCGAGCGCGCACGTGGATGCGTGTGTGTGAGAGCGTTCGCAGAGGGGGGCGGGGGGGGGGGGGGGGGGGGGGGGGGGGGGGGGGGGGGGGGGGGGGGGGGGGGGGGGGGGGGGGGGGGGGGGGGGGGGGGGGGTAGAAGTTGCAGCAGCCGAGAGCCACGGGGATGATATGGATTGTTATTGTTCTAAAAATAGAATCAGCAGATCTGTGGGCTATGCGTTCGGCGGAAGAGAAAAATGATGGTGACGGAGTGTGTTTTTGACTCTTCGTGGCTACATTATGTCATACATCATACGGTCTGATGGATGACCCAGTTGAGGACCAGCAGTTTCGTTCGCAACGGCTTGCAAGATCCGCGCGCACGTTTAATTGACACTAAACGGCCCATGAGCGCGTATATATGACACACCCGCGCTGTTGCGTTTATTGAGCCTGATGTTTCTATTGAGCTCAAGGCGTACAACGGAGGACGTATATCTTGCGGAGGATGGTCGAGTTTAGGCTCGAGATTGTTGGTTAGAGTTTATTTTTTTTAATAAAAAAAAAATTTGTAATTGCCTTATTAACGCGTTTTATTATTTGATTAGATTCATTCATAAACAGATAACACCGTCCTTTCACAAGAAGGTCGAAGGTATTTTAGCGATGTAGGAGAGTGTCATAATACCTTTGAGCTCGAAACCTATACGTCTATGTAAGTACGGGAGCAAGATGCCAACAAAGGGTCCATTCAGTCCACAAGTCTACGTGATCCTGCAACTTGAGACGAATAAATTGCATTTATTACTCTTCCGTTACATTTATGACTTTACAATCACTGAGCTTATATTTTACTGTCTGGTTGTGAATTTAAATAAAGTTTTTAAATATAAAAATGACTACTCTTGTGCAACACTTTGTATTTCGTTGGATCTTACTGGTATATCAAACTGGTATATCTGTACAAGGTAGGTATCGAAAATTAAAAAAAAAAACGCAACTCTGAATTCAGCTGAAGTATATAAACGAAGAAAAAAGCTATTTAATCCCATAGCGTGCCTGTTAGACAGATAGGACGTCGGGCTCTCGAAGCGGTGATTCGATGCCATAAATTTTCCGCGCCACTGCAACGAGAACAAGGAGGGTACACAGAGCAGAGAGAGACCAAAGCGAGCAAACGGAAATAGAAAATGCGAACGATCGCGCGAGTGGACTCGCGTAAGGGTACGAGGAAACCGCCGGATGGCCGTTGCCGATCGAGGAGGGAGTCGTCGACGGCACGGAAGAAGAGGTTGCTGCTACCGCTGCTTCCAGGAGAGAGGATCCGTGACTGCGTGCTGCTGCATCTACTCAGCCAAACTGAGAGTACAGAGGGAAGAGCACGAAAGAGACAAGGAGGAGGAGATGTCGCGTGTGCGTGCGGACGAGAAGAGCTGCCGAGCTGCTCGTGACCCGACCGAACGTACAATAGAGGTGGTAAGACGGTATGTATTGTATGGGCTCCTTTTTTCGTCCCTCCCTTTTTTCTGAGCTATGGTCTTTTATTTTACTTCGTCGTGCGCATGGGCATGTCGACCTAGCAAACTTTTTTCAGGTGACGCAACCGGCACTCAGCCAATAGGAACACACAGCGCTTTTTTCAAAGTTATTCCGGTTTTGTGCGTAAAATGTTTTATTTAAAAAATGTGTTTTGACGAAATCTGAGATATTACTGTCCATAAGTGAATCTCAAAGTAACACTGAAACACATTTTTCGAACGGTGCATAGTTTTTTTACATATAAAACTAGAATAACTTTGAAAATAGCGCTCTACGTTCCTGTTGGTTGGAGTCTAAGTACCCCGGTCGCACCATCTGAGAATAGCTAGTATAAGTCGCCATCCCCATAGCTTATATTTCTGTTTGAATAAAAAAAATGTACAATAAGCAAAATGGTGTACTGCACTGTGAAATCAGATTGAGACATTTTTACGAGGTCATTGGCATGGAGATTACTTCTGTAGCAGAGTCCGTGATTTGAACTTATTAACTGTACACCGGTCGGTTACGAAACGACTGAGCTATATGTGAGCTATGTCCGTCGGCTGCATGCAAGGTATAAAATTTCTTCCCCTGACAAATGAAGCAGTTGCATCAATTTCGGAAAACTTTTGAACTCTGTTCATAAAGCATTTTCCGACGCAGTCTTTTGTCCATCAAGATTAAAAGAAAAAAGAAAAAAAAAATGAAAAGTTAGACCCACCCTTATGGAAATTTCATCGAGGAGAAAAGAGGGGAAAAAAGGGAATAAAAACAAGGGAAGAACAAAAAGGGATCCCGACATTGCCATCATCTCCCCATGCACACGCACTCGCGACCGTACACGCACGGAGAATCTCCCCGCGGGTCCGGCAGGCGCGCGTGCGCAGCTCCCCTATTGGAGCGCGCTGGTAACGATCCCACCCCCGGCGTGTACGTTCAACCTGCTCCTCCTCGGCTTCCATCCCGCCCGCTTCCCTTTACCGGCTCTCCAAACCGGCCTCGCGTTACGACAGACCCTGCGCGCACGCACACACGAAATACCCAAGAGCTGCTGCACGTACATCCACACACACACACACACACACACACACACACAGACGGGAAGTTCCCACAGTTCGTGAGCTGCATGTGCTGGTGGCTTAGCCCGCATCCAAGTGTGTGTCGGTGCAAGTGCTGCATCGCTATGGAGCACGAGAAAGTGGGAGTACAGCAGGCAGAGAGAGAGAGAGACAGCGAGCGTCGGGCCGTAGGAGAGCAGGAAAATGGAGCCTTTAGTTTTTATCGCCGGATAAAGTTGCGATAAGCCATACGTATATTACATCGGGGCAAAAAGTCGACGCCGGGCAAAATAAACAGAAAATTTCGAGCGGCTGTATTCCGCTCTGGCCTGCCTGCCTCTCTCTCTCTTTCTGCCGCGCACATGTATATTCTGCCCGGGCAGTCATGCGGTGTTGCTGGAGCAGGTTCGCTCGTTCGCGTTGCGTAATTGCTGTGTTTTTGTCGTGAGAAACTTTGGGGAAATCTCGGATCGATGCAGAGTTTCTTTGGGAACGTTGATTTCGAGATGGAGAGAGATACATCTGGTGGGTATACGTAGCTTGAAATATTATTGTTTGGGGGACGGAGGGACGCCGGTGAGTCACAATTTAGATGAATTAGGTATCTAAAAAATGTGAAGATTGTGGGGAGATAGGGGAAAAAAGTCCTTACTACGGAAAAGAAAAGCTCTACAGCTTCATAATGCATGACTTCTAAATAGCTGGGTTTTTTTGAAAGCTGAGCGCATTGAGTTTCCTCAGACAGTTGAGGTGGCTCAGTATGAAATAAAATGATCACAGGATACCACGAAAGTTTAAGGAATTGTTTATAGGGTCACAGTAAACGCAACACTACGAGAAAATGTCGTTTCGTAAGCCTCTTAAGGGGAGCAGTATATTTTCGTCATTGTCTGGATGCAAAAGGGCACTCATAAATTAGCGACTGTAACCAATAATCAAGAAAAAATAATCAAAACTTTGCGGACAATTTAAAACAAACCCGCACTCTGAAATATGTATACATGCATATAGGTTGATGGAATAGACTCGACCAAAATAAACGTACCAGACAGCTTGCCTCCATGCACTAGATACATGGCCACACTTTATGCTGTTGACTCGTCGCTTCTGATAAAAAAATATATTTTTACTATTAACTTGTAGTTATGAGATTTTTTACTTTTAACCGCAGCCTAACTTGATTGAAATTAATATTTCCAGCGGCGCTTTGAGCTTATTATTGTTAAATATACCTTCACTGGTTAACTTTTCACTCGCTCTTTACACCGACTAATTCATCAGATTCCATCAAATTATTATTTTGAATAGGTACGAAGAAATATATTTCTCATACATCAATATAAAATTAAACAAAAATACCTTATCTCTCGCTACCCGTACAATTTACGATTAAGTTTCTGTGTCCATTGGATTATAGTGAAATACTCTATGAATAGCAATAACCCAAAACTACAGAACCCGATTCAGTAGATCCAACCCTACCTCCAAGCCCATGCGAAGCCAACCCAAGCCTCTACATGCAGTAAGCCCTTTTATCTACCCAGCCGGATCTACATGCATACACCTGCGTATGTGTGCCCACGATATATACACGCAAGGCTTCGCTATCCACATATCTCTTTTATTCCACCCCCCCCACTATCGACTTACTCCTCCTCCTCTCATTTACCCCTGTCTCGCCGTCCCTTTCCACCAGCAGCCCTCCCCCAATAGGTAGCTCGCGAGGTAAAGGTCTATATCGCGCGCCGTCAAACCTGCCGGAATTGCTCGTCGCCGCGTGTTATGCAAACGAGCGCATTTGTTAGGATAGCACTACTCGCCGGGGAGTCGTGCCCTCTCCCTCCTTCTCTGGCTCGACTCGTACCCATACACGTATCTTCTGTACACTTACATGCACGGGCACCAAAGAGGTGGTACAGTATGGAAGTTACAGTACCTATAATACATGTACGGCCCTACGTATAACCGGCGCAGAGTCAAGGGTAATGTCCCCGTCGATTGCCGATGCTTTTCTAACTAATACGGGCAGAGGTCGCGGTTTCGTGGGCTAAAAGCTGGAAGAGAAGAGCAGATTCGATTTCCAACGATGAGGAGGACTGTTTGAGCGAACGGCGCGCTGCATAAGCCCGAAGGTGCATCTCGGGAGGACGCTAAAAGCAGCTTCCAGCATCAATTTTCAATTCTTGAACAATATTATAAAAAATAATATCCATACCCTTGAAATTACCTTGTTTGCGTATGAGTGATAAAAATATTTTTAATAAACAACGTTCTAATGGTGCAAATTGTTTCAACTTATTCACAAATTTAAATTTACTTTGTACAAACCACATAACCTCTTAACTGACTGGACACAACGCTAGGAGCTGCGTGCTTCTTGACACTGAAAGCTTCTATCATGCAGCGATGCAACATCCCGCCAAAATATACACAATTATGTCAACTACAAACTTGTCATCAAAGACACTATGTGCTAAGGTCAAGATGGCGTCATGCCGTCTTCGCGTCTACAACAACACTGTCAACACCTGTGCGCAAAAAAATGATTTTTCGGTATGCTGCGCCAATAATGGCCCATACTGCGCAATTGCACACTTGCGCAGTGGACAGGGCCAGCGCATGAACGCACGTCGCACCGGGAAAAACCGCACATTTTCTGCGCACTTAGTATTATTGTAGACGTGAAGACGGCAAGACGCCATCTTGACTCTACAGATAGTGACAACAGATTGTGCAACTGCATATATTGTGTACATTTTGACGGGACGCTGAAAACATCTTCCAGTATCATATAAAGAAGTTCAACATTGTCAAACTTCCATGGTCCAAACACAGCTTTTAGTATCAGGTGCCGTCAGTTGAGAGGTTATATTGTTTGTACGAAGTACATTTCACTTTTTTTGCAAGATGGAACAATTTACGTTCGTAAGCTGTATTTTACTTGAAACTTTAATATTATTAATACGCAAAGAAGGTTATTTTGGGTGTGTGATTTTTTTCTTTTATATTGTAAAAGTATTACAAATTTGCACTGTTTGCGCTACAAGAAGCTAGAAAACGCTAGGAGGTGCTTTTAGCGTTCAGTCAAAATGCACCCTTACAGTCTGAGCTCTATCTTGCCTCTACAGTACAGTGTCGGGTGGTGGTTTCGTCGTCGTCGTCGTCCTTTGTCAGGATCGCTGCAAAGAGCGCGGCAAAGCCCCGCATCGACGACGGCGAATTTCCAAAGCCCTCTCAACTCTCGCAGCCTACGCTCGACCACTTTTTACCCCCACCATCGCTATTTTCGAACGAGTTGGCTGTTTTGGCCTGCTGCGGAAAGTATTTTTCCCCCTCGACTATCCCCGAGCTCTGAGCGACTTATAAGATCAATCACTACACGATGAAGCGCCCCTCGGATCGAGTTGGTTAATTAAACCAAATGAAATGGGATATTAAAAACTGATACGGCAATAAAGTACGCTTGAAACGTATTTTATTGCCTTATCAATTTACGGGACGAGCCGGGGAGCCGACGATACAGCGGACGAAAGTATACGAGGCCATTATCGTCGCCGTGCACGGCGTAAAGAAAGTCGTCTGTTTGTGAAATACCCCGCTCGAGAGTGATGATAAATGCGTTCGACAGCACCGGCCCGCATATTATATAGAGGGCTCCTTTGTTCGCGTGACAGAGTCTGGGTTGCTCTTCACTTTCGTTTTTTGTTCCGTTATTTTTATTATTTTTTCAATCGCGCGAGTGCTCATTACGGCGTGTTTGATGTCCGACTATCTACCGAGCTCGCCCCTGAACGTATCGTCTTCGTCGTGCCGCGATAAGCGAGCCCCGTTTCAATGAACCATCCCACGCAATTCGTGCACGACCGCTGTGCTAATTTCTCTTTTCCTCTCGCTAAAACCACCGCCAGAGTAATACGAAAGTGGCTTTCCTCCGGGTCTGCCAGATGGCGCGCCGCCAGCCATCGGCGTGTGCATCATCAACGGGGGGACTCGAGGGGGACAATTTTCTTCTCATCTCTAATGTCGGTTTAAAAATAATACACGAACGCGAGGCTCAAACTCAACCGCGTGGATCGAGAGTCGGATTTCGTCCCGTGCGTTTCTAAATAGCCGGCGATTAGAAACGCGATCTCTTTCAACGACGCGCGCGGGCCTATTTTTCGGTTTGCAAACACATTTTTATCACCGACGTTGCGGACGCCGTCGGCTGCGGGGAGATTAGTGACGAGTGTATAGAATTACCGGGGTGGAGGAAGGGGAAGAGTAATTTATTCCATCGGGAAAACGACGATGTTGCTAATATTGATGACACAGAACGTAAACGTGTGGGTCTTAATGAGATTGAGTTATCGATCGGAGTGGAGCAGGTCTCTCGCGCGCGAGGTCGTAAAAATTTTCCGCGCACCAGTATATCCTCCGTTGGTTGGACTTCTTTTCCTCGACGTTTGATGGATTCTCTTTTTTTTTTTTTTTGATGATGAACCATATAATTCGAGGCGCTTTAGATAAACTGCTCGCAAAATGTGGAAAAAAGGAATAAGGAGGAATGTGCATAAATTAATTTCCACCTGGGACCCGAAGAAACGAGACGGCATCCTGGATTTACGACCGGGGGGCGGAGCAATAAAATCTTTTACGCGTTAGATCTTCGATTTCTGCTGCTTGATGGTCACACACGGAGTGGTTTGTAAACATAAATTAAAAATTATAGAGCACAAAATGAAAATGAAGAAAAAGAAAAAAAAAAAAGATTGCACCGATCGTAAAGTCTCGCGCAAAATCAATAAAAAAATTAATAACTGCAGCCGATGCATCTCTGTTTGTGCTGCACTCGCGTAGAGAGATCACGTATATGTGAGGATGTGGGAAAAGCAAAATTTACACTCGAAGCTCGTAGGAAAAATACATCCTCCAGGAGAGAGTGGGGTTGTAAACGTTGCCGGAACGACTTTTCCTTTCCTCCATCGAGCAACACCGACCGATAATTTTGCGCTCGCTTCTCCTGATGCATGTATGCGCGTGGATGTACGTCAAATATAAAGCCGAATGGACGGGATAATCGCCACGAATGGGCTTTGGAGGGTGCACGCAACAGCCGCGTGGATTTTTAAAGGTTCTCCCGCCGGTGATGCGCGCAATTTTTAGTCTTGGATAGGGAGGCGAAGGGACCGAAAGGAAGACGAGTCGGGAGATAGTTGCCAGGAAACTGACTCCCAGAACCGAAGGTCGGCCAGCTCTGCACAAACGTTAGGGAAGTCGTCGAGGTGTGCATACACACGCACGTGCCAACTCAGTCTCGCAGAGCGCGTTAGCGAGTAGATCTCGGGCAGGACTCGGGCCCGCGCCGCGATTACGCCGCAATACAATGTGATGTAATTATATCAAACGACCGGACACCACCGCTGCTGCTGCCCCGAGATTGCGGTTATCTTTTACTTTCGAGAGGTGCCGCAAGGCGTTCTCGTTCCATGCATCGAGCGATTGCGTATCGAGGCACGAGAAAATTGGACATCGGGGCCACGGCGAGGATTGTTATTTGCCGAAAATTATATTATACCCCAGTTTGCACTGATAGAGATATGAGTATAGTTGGGACAGAAAATAGCGTCCGAATTTTAAGACTCACTCGAGAAACAGCAGCTGCCGTCCCACAGGGCTGCATTCGCGTCCACATCTAGGGCGTGCCCGTGACGCTGGGCACAGACCAAGAGGCTGGCCAATGAGGTATGCAAATGTCCTTCGAGTGGGGACCGCTGCTGTGGTACTGCGCCGGACAGGTCAGGCGTTGGCCAGAAATGGGAATAGTAGTGGGGGAGGGGTCACAGTGAAATGGACGGTTTTGCATACGCCTTCTATTATATTCTTTGGTCGAAAGTGATTTTGGATGGTTCAGGTATAGTTATATCCCAAATAGAAACAATGATGACATCCTTATGAAATTTAGTGCAAAGCTAAGTTAATGGTCAATGGGGATTCTGGTAAATTTTTGTAAAACTTGGCTTCATATAGGGGACAAAATATTGATATATAACTTTACCATGAAATCCATTGAAGAATGTCTTTATGTGTGCTTCTATTACGTATACCATACGAATAAATTATCAACTTTTGCTCAACTAATGAATAAGTGAAGTTGAAATAGCTACAAACATAACTACGTAAGGCAATATTCTGTATGATCCAATCGATTCCTTATAATAGTGTTGACAGATGGAATAAACACGACATGTCAAAAGTCAACCGACCAGCGCGCCTACTTTCTCCCGCTTGCGTTGCTTTGAGCTAGTAAAAGCCTTGATTCTCCCGAAAGGCGCAACAAAGCCAAACTAAAAAGAACGAGATGGAGAAGAATAACGAAGCCTTTGCTTTCTCCCCGTGCGACGCTTTTCCTCCGCCCGTTTTTTTTTCGAAGCGCGCAGGTATAACGTCCCGTTGTCGCCGGGGCCCGCACAGAAGGGTAGGAGAAAGTTGCGCGGAGCCAGAGGAAAGAAAGGCAGAAACGGCGGCGGCGCGTCCGGGGAAAAGGGGAAAGCGAATATCGGCGGGGGCGCGCTTCGGGACACGCACGGGAAGAGGAAAAAAAAAAAGAAAGTCCGG
>JAPYYV010004535.1:0-16952 GCA_030522625.1 Copidosoma aretas
GTAGTATATTACGAGCCTACTGTAGTATGCGCTGGTGTATACCAATATAGCATGTGGAGGCTTATACTACCGTAGCGTCAGAGTTCTCTCCGTGTACAAACTGAATTTATTGTTCTTTTTAAGTTGTACGATTAAGCTAGTCGCTGAACAAGCACTTAGAAAACCAGAATCATGATTTATCGTGCTTGCGGATCTGTTAAAGTGCTGTTAAAATGTCAAATGTTAAAACTTAAAAAAAAATGCGTTTAAAATAACATTGTTATTTAATTGTAGCATCATAATAATTAAGTTCAGTTTGTTTAAGATATACCGAGTACAAGTCCCGTTAGATGGCTCTGATGCTGATAACTCGGAACCATCCAAAACATACAGATGTTTCGTCAAAGTTATACTGGCTGTGTTCCGCAAACAGTGACAGCAGTAAGCCAGTGGTATATCATGTGAGTGCGAAAGAGACATCATGTCATGCTGTCTCTCTTGCACTCCCATGGACTTACCACAGCCACTATCATCCATATGTTTCGTATGGTTCCGAGTTATCAGCATCAGAGCCATCTAACGGGACTCGTACTCTCGGATTTGCGAATTAAGATTTAAGTAGACGGCGATAGCGCATGTACACTGTACAAATTCAATGTAAGTAAATGATTTTTTTTATTCAACTTACAAACTTTGGTTCTTCATCAACTGTTATTTTAGTGATGAATGTAATAATCTTTAGAAAAACCTATCGTTATTGTTTATAATATTAATGCACTGTCATCCAGTGATCTGTACATAAGTCTTGAGAAATCAAAGTTTTAACGTTTATATGCATATAAAAATATTTATGTGCTGATCTATATCTACAATCACTTTAGTTTTTGCCTCGTTCTTGTACCTAGTTTTACGCAGCGTTGAACTTTACCTGATATTGTTTGAGTCAACTGGTGAATGTTATTGTAACATATGTATGGAGACTTGGTCTCAATCTTGTATTTTTATACAAGCATTTTAAGCATCATAAAATAAAGAAGCTAATGGATATCTAATAACAAAGGCTAGTAACGTTCCTGTTACCTGAAATAAAGAAAAATTTCTTTGTAAAAGTTTTTTCAACATAAAGTAAGAAGTATTAAAATTTTTATATTTTTTATTACCTGTATAAGTAATAATACAATGGTTAAAGTTGCTTCTCTAAGAGGACCAACATATATCAGTACGAAATTGATGATCGTTAAATTGTTGCAAGTGACCACATCTTGGTCATCTTTCCAATCAACGAGCTTGAAAGTTCGAAAAATCCACATGATGAATTTTGCTGTTGAGTATTTAAAAATAAATTATTCAAACGCGAAAAATAAATCATGTCAAAAAAACTTTGATGAACAAAAAATAGTATGTACCTAGCATATTCAATTCACTTTTCTTGAAAACCGTCATGCTAGGCTTCAACTGATCTGTTTCGGAGTCATATCTGTTGAAGAAATTTCAATATCAATGGATTGAAGGGATTAAAGAAAAAATAAAATAAAGAGGAAATACTGGCTTTGGAAGCCGATGCCTCGGACAGGGAACAAGATGAAAGAGCTGGGGCACACTGTACAAGAAATTGAGTATTTGGGGAATGAAGAAGAGGAGCGTTGTTTTGCCAAAGCGTCCAATTATGCCGACCACAGCAAACGTCATTCCAGAAAAGTAACAGAACGTGTCACCTACAAAAACACTTGATGGGTACCTGAAACACGCAAAAGCGTATAAAAGGATTTATTATTCTTTTGTTTGTAAAACTGTATTGAAGCATACATAGGTTTTGAGTTTTAAATTTCCCCCCAATCGTACGATAGAGTAATACTGATGACTATAAAATTAGAATGACGAAGTAGGTATAGGGAGATATATCTCATTCGTACGTATATTGTGTAATGCCTTTACGGAGGGTAAAGTTTACAAAACGAGACGTATACTTAATACTCTCTCATACGAATAAGTGCAAAAGAATACTATACAACTGCCAGTGAACACGATTTTTACTGCGAAATAAAAGAAGATAACGAAATTCACTCATTTTTGGTGGATACACCTACCGATCGAAACAGTCAAATTTGGCTATTAACTGAATGGAATGTTTACTACTTATTCGCTATGACCTGCTGGAACTTTTACAATGAGAGTATATTCATTCAAATCGAGAGAGTAGTTGGATGCGATTATATTAAAAGATAACACACGCATTAAATAAGGTCCGAATAATGCAATGCACACGGGATCAATACACCGATTAATTAAGCATTGTCCATGAGTGGTAAAACAAGTAAATTAGTCATGATTGAAAAGATGTACAATACTTTACATCGGAAATATCGATTACAATTAATTTTCATAAAATTTTTTAAACGATTAATTAATTCACCGACTAATATAATATTAATTAAAGCGAGAAAAAAAAAGCTTAAATGGTAGTTCAAAGTTAAGGAAAATAATATTTACAAATACAGGCGAATGAAATTAAAAAATATAAATAAACAGTAAGTTATATTCAATACAGTTGCATGCCCCCGTTTTCTTTTTATGACACCTGTGCTTTTTTTCCGGTCTAGGTATGTTAGTACGTACTTACTAAGTACATTGTCCAACTCCAACATAATCCTATACTGATACATAAAGCTCAGAGAGAGATTGCATCTGAGGGAGCAGATGTTCTCCATTTCCTAAACTTACATATGCGAAGAGATTTTTCTGTTGACTCAATGGAGAAAAAGAATATAAGTATCTGCGTTTGGCTGATGGAAGAAGGAGAAGGCAAGAGTGAAGAGAAAAGGGGCTGCAGCTGCTTGCTTCCTCTTGCTCGGCTCTCCCATCTGGAGTGTCAGTTCGCCGCGGACTGCCGGCTGAACCAATACTTATTATAACTCATCCGCGGATGTTCGACGTCTAATATACAAGTGGTTTCAGTGTAATGTAAAAAAAAAAGTGGACAAGTGTCGTATATTTATTATTTTTCCGGAAGTACATTGGTGTTCCTAATGCAGGTGAAAATCAGATCTTATTTTTTTATTTCATAGAAGTAATAGTAACAAAGGCATGGGAGCAAAGAAAATATATTTAATAAGTATACATATTAATTTAATATTGCGTCTCAAATGCCAAGAAGGTATGTAGTGTTTTATTATCAATCAATCCGTTGATGTAGAAACAAAAAAAGCTGCTCGCATACTAAAGAAATCGTTTAATCAATTGAGTTCAAAAATTACAAAAACGAAATCAGTTTCTAAGTATACATACACTGTGTCGGAAATTTAATGCATGTCGACTGATTTTGGAAGGAAATTCGTTTACAGTTATAATAAACCAAGGCTAAACAATAAATTTGAATAATTCTATTCATTAAATTAGTCGAAATGTTTTTTAACATTGAAGAAACAAAAACATTTCAAAGAAATATTGTTTCTCCTCACTGTTTTAAACACACAAAATCGAGCCGGAAAAAAGGAAAAGAAACGATAAAACCGTAAACGCGTGGATCTTTTTCCGAACAAATAAAAGACAGTCAACTGTTCCCCGTTTTTTCAAAAAGTATTAATACAGACCTAAATTGTCATGCCAACGTCCTACAGGATACCGATGGTACAAATAACTTACACTTGACGATTCCTACCGTTCATACGCTGCAGTAAATCATTGTCATACATCGCCGTTGTTGTGATTAACATAATGTATTAAGGTGATTCAGGACTGAAAGAAAAATGTTCGAAATTCGACAATACAAAATTGTATCTGTTTGGCATCCGCAAAATTATTATAGTTTCACGGGCTTCAATTACAGATAATGTTTAAGCAAGTACTTACATCTAGAATTTCTATAACTGCAGCATGAGGGAAGTGTTTTATCTTATGAATATTTAAATTGGAAAATTCATACATACAAAAGAACAATACTTACGTCGATTCAATCTAGAAATCTGATATCCCGATTGATTTTTTTAAAATTATGCGTACTCTAGTTGAATTTTTTCTTGGAGAATCGAAAATTTTCATTTGTTACCGATTTCCCATTTTTGACCACAGACTTTACTCAGTCCTGAACCACTGTATTAGAGCTTGAAAGACCGACACAGCCGCATCGTTTACTTAATTAATTCATGCGTTGTATACATTAATCCGAATCCAGGGTACATCGCGCGGGCGTGTGAAATAAGCCAATTGTTTTATTTAATCAACTCCACGTGAAATATTATACTACTCGTGTATAGGATTCCGGGCGACGCAAGTAAATGAGTTGAAAATCTTCCTACTGATTACACTTCAATTTTTTATTTTTGCAAATTACTCATTTCCTTGTTTAACCCTTTCATTTATTCAGTTTTTACAAACCTTTCTTACCAAAGTGTTTGAAATTTTTTTTAATTTTTATTTTCTTCTCAACATACTTTCAGCATCGCTTCTATATTTGACCCGAGAACACGCACGTGCTTTGATTCTTTATACCGTGGTTTTGCATTAGTAAGAGAGAGAGAGAGAGAGAGAGAGAGAGAGAGAGAAAGAAAGAGATAGAAGTATAACGGGAGATCGGTGCAGTATTCTCTTCTTGCGATGTGTCCATGTATACGGATCATTCTTCCGAAATTTACGATTTGTATATTTTATTTTTCATAATTTTTTCAGTTGTTTTTCAAGGGGTTACATGGTTTATCTGAAAATCTCGCTGGGGTTACTTGGTTTGTCTGAACTGTCAACAACGCTTGAGAAATATTAGATTTTGGAGGACAATTATTTGAAAAATTATTATTTTTTTTTTACGTGTAAAATTACGAAAGAATAGTTTTTAAGTTCAAACATTAAATTGTAAAGAATTCCTCAAATTTATATTTCCGCACATCTCGCGTATATTATACACTCCGAGATATAATACATACTTATGACTGCGCTTAAGCTAATCATGTCGTGTTGTGAAATTATGCATAATCCATGGATATATTATTTCAAAACAAAACAGAGCTTCTACTTAATACTGTGTGAAATACAGTAAAACCAGTTCGTACATTTTTTCTGTTTTTGAGAGAAAAAGTCACAGCGTGTTTACGAAGTTACGGAACAGACCGAATAATTGAACGAAGTAATTTTACATCGTGAATAATAAATTTGTAAAATTTTAGGTGTTGCTCTAGATAATATATGCTTTAAAAATTCTATTGTATGGATTATTAAAAAATACTCAGTGGGCATATATATTTTTTTACGTTAATCAAAATGATAGAAATGGAGCGCATAATAGTTTAGTAAGTAGTCAGTAGTTGGAGCTTATATAACGTTCTACTTGTAAGACAAATAAATTATATGTCCCTTGAAGACACTCCTAAACTATTGAGTGCTATGTCTCCATCAATTTTCATTTTCATCTAAAATAAGTGTCATATATTATTAGGTTGATAATGCATCGGACTGATCTGATAGTTTTTTCCAAGGAATCATATTCCAATGAGAATTGATGCAAATGCTTTGATCCCCCAGTTTGAATAATAGATATTGAAATGTGCTTTTATGCAAAAATTGCCTATTTCATTTTCAATACTGCAAGTTTCGATGGAATTATCCATGTACATAATGTAGGTACACATAAGTTACGCATATAAGTTACACCACGCTATTCTATATATAGGGGCTTAGATCCTTCCGTGCGTATCGTATAAGTATTAGTTATACAGTCATATCTAAGAAAAGAATTTCACGGTGCCATATTTATATACTTATATATATGCGTACATGGTGCTTTTCGAGACGACAAATTATCGGGCATGTCTGTTGATTATATTATAATGTATATACAGTACATTGTAATAAATAGAACCTACAGCTGGTCAATATAATAAACAAATTTAATGACTCGAAAACTACAAAAACTGCGTTGTATCAATGACGTTTGTAGATTCAAACGGAATTCATAAATGTTTTTTTTTTAAGCCGCTTCAAAAGTTTTTTGAATGAATGACATTTACGTAAGACGTAAGTATAAAATGTATACCCAGTTTAGCATACACACAATATATTATACGCACGACAGTTTGTGCGCGACAATCGTAAGGGACGAAAATTGAGAGTTATTCTTTTGATGGGGAATTGCAAAGAAAAACAAGCACAGCATATTAATTTGTACGATATCATTTTTTGGTGCAAAGATACGGAAAAAGACATAATTATCACGTATTCATTAAAAATGATTGCAAAACGTGTAGAAAAAAAAACAAAACAAAAAAAAACGGTAGTAAGTACTTGGTCAGGTCGAAAAGCAACGGTGAGTCACAACTGCTAAGAAGATGAGTCATTGTCCATGCCTTGTCACGGCTTTGTGTGTATGTATATATAATGTGGCAACCCCTCGAATAAATGCAATACCTGCTGTTTGGATTATAGGGGGAAAGGGGTGAGGGTGGTCGAAGTGTGTAAATGAAATAAGAGGCCACCACCCTAGCTAGCTCTGTTATCGCGCATTCGATAGACCGTAAATTTGTGTGAACTATTTGAATTGTCACCGAGTGTACGGAATGAAAGAATGTTGAATAAAAAACAATGCAGAAAGTCTGCATTGAACAAGGATGCAAAATATCCTGTCACAGATCGAACTAACAGTGTAACGAATGCAGAGCAACATCAATGATTGGCTTATTTCACACAGATTTCCCGACATTGATGATTTTTTCCATTTAAAATCTCGTTCGAATTGCCATAAGCTGGTTGACTACTGAATACTTAAAAATCACCCAAGCTCACGTGTACGAGCGGAAATACATATAAGCAAGTCAGCACTGTTGCACCCAATATTGGGTCAGCTTGCAAGCTCTGCAGAGCAGACACGAAAAGTCGAAGTTTGCGCACCGAGTATCGAAATGTAACACGTGTAAAGTTTTGAAAAAAATTTTCTAATTCTTGAGACAAAACATACCGAGGAATCGCTGTCTTTGTTTCAATTCGTTTTTTGTTGCATAATAATAATAATAATAATAATAATAATAATAATAATAACGATCGAAAATAAATGTCCGTTAAATACGTGGAATAAATAGCGCGTCAACCCTGTATATGATTAATTACAGGTGTAGTATATAGAGTAGCGAGCAAACCGGGGCCGTGATGAATCTCCGCATACTTGTCCATACAATATGCATGTTTCTGAATGTTTCGCGGATGGTTCTGATAAGCGGAACAGGATGCTCCGCCAGGAAATTCGGAGTCGGGTGGGTGCAAAGAGCTATACGACTGCTGCAAGGTGTTATATACATATACAACGACCGAACGAATATCATAATATACCCTCTCTCTTTCGTCATCCTCGTCGCGCCGCCGCTCGTCCTCTGCTGTATATACACCAACCCCGTCACGACGACGGCGACGACGACTGGCCAAAAGCTCACCCGACTCGCGTCACGTTAGGCCTGCCACCCTCGGCGCTCCAACACACACACACACACACACACACACACACAGCCAACATTATCAAAGTTATGTGTACAGCACACCACGCGACCTGCACACTGTTCCAGGTCGACGCTTGCGTACTCGGGGTAGAGGCGTGTACATGCGGCTGGTGCCTCGGCTCGGGAGCAAAGAGGAGAGTACGTATACAATAGCTGATGCAGGGCTGACGGTGCCGAATACTTGTATACTGTATGTTGGAAATATAGAGAGGCAGCGCCGCGCACACCAGATAAGTGGTGCGTATATTATATACTTACATCGGGTGTGGTTTTCGCAGCAATGTTGGGTTTGTTTTTGGTTTTTTCGTTCTGTTCATCACTGTGATGTGCGATCCCCTCGGGGGAGTATTGTACATCAGAGAGCAGTGAAATGATATAATAATGCCGCTGATGACAGGTGATGCACAAGCACGCAACGTTGTACTGTACGAACGCGCGCGAGGATCGACGAGCCGGGGAAGCCAAAGCACCCGACGGGAAAAAGCTGCAGGCTCGGTTGATTTCGCCTCGATACTTGCGGAGTCCAACGTCTTCCTCGCACCGCCTCGGGCCAGGCCCACTCAGCTCTGTCGTTGATGCTCTCGTTGTTATTCCTGTTGTTGATGTTCGAGCTGTCGACGAGATTTTTCTCCCCCGCTGGAGCCTCGTCTGAATCAGTAAGTTCGTTTCTCTCCTTGTCCTTCACTTTTTTGCTTTTCTCCTCATATTGATTGAAATGAAGGAAATTCTTGTTTCGTACGAAACGGGACGTGATTTTTTTTTACCACGGCGTGCACGGAGAAACCAAGCCAAGTAGTCTACTCACACACGCGATAAAATTAAAAGAACGCGCCAAGTGTTGCGATGTTTTTTCGTCGCACCATGAAGTTGTATATTATTGCATGAATAAACTGCAAGCTGAAATGACCGAGTGGGCGCTTCGGATACATTTTTTTTGGGGTGAAGGAACTGCCAGGCATGCACAACATCTATATACGTAATATTAAATACACTTGCGTATCATTTTATATATTTCAAAACACGAGTTTTACTCTTTTAAAACTTATTTTTTTCGCAAGTGCTTGTTGTCTCTTAATTCGTGTCGTCAAATAACTGTCAATATTATTTAACTGTATATATTTTTATTGGTGACAAAAGCGACGATGATGAGCCTATGAAATTCGATTCAAACCAATTAATACTTTACATCGCAATAAGAACATATTGATAACTCCGCCTGAACTATATTTTTCTCGCCAGATTACTTGCTATGCGTGAAAATAATTGTTTTGAACAAAGTGTCAGTGTATTATGCTTTTTAATGATGTCCGAAATCATACGACAGTACACTGACAATAAAAGAAAAAAAAAAAAAAAAAACAGTGCCTACAAAAATTTGAACTTGCAACTTTTTAACCTAAGATTTGGGCTTGCCTCTTTTCACACAGATAAATTTGAACTTGATCTTTCACAACTCAAAATCTGAACTTGCATTGTGCTTAACCTATGCTTTAACATGGTGTTTATACTTATATGAAATGCATCTTATTTCACCACGAGCAACGAAATTTTACATATCACTGGTATCTTATAATCATCATCTCGCATCAGCTTGCGGAAAATACCTTTTTGGTTTTTGATATACTGATACCATACTGTATTTAGCACCGTACTGCTAATCACCAGCTATAATCACTTTAGTATGATAGAAATTTCAAGTCTCCCATCAGCAAGTAAAGATAAAATATATAGACTGCGGAAATAATGATATTGCTGATACAGGTATGACTTTAATTTCCGTACCAAATGATGTATTTGAGCGTATATACCAGTAATATATTCTCATTAGGTACCGAGCAAATCCTTTACCAAGATATTTAGCGATGACCTTCTTGGGGTAGGAGATTTGTCCGATAAAAAAATCTTTCCGCGTGTATATATATATTAATACGTCCATCTATACACACGCACGTACGCTGCAATGCCCTTTCAACTTGACGCACTATTATTCTTGTCTTATTATATTTTATCATGCACTCTTTGTCGTTGCATACCGTCTGCAAATATCCAAGTACTTATTATATTATAGATGCAATGTACAACCGTAATATAAGTAAAGGTTGGCAGCTTCCATAACATTCCTTGACCACCCCTTCACCCCCCCCCCCTCCCTAATAGTTCGCAAAGTGGAAAATATCACTTCTATTTAAATAAGAATAAAAAAAAGCTTTCGCCTGTAAGAGCTGGCGCATGGGCATGTCCTGTCATCAATAATCGTGCATTTAATAAATTATCCACACGCATATCCAATAAGTCATCCAAGGTGTCAACAAGAGGGGGAGGAAAGGGAATAAAATAAACTACCGAGCTTCATCGGTGCGGGATGCTGTGCAGGCTGGCTGGGAAGCTGCATGGGAGGGGTCGCCCGAGTTCGGGTGCGCGCATGTTGTATAACTTCACGAGTATATACTATATATATATCCACAGAGCTCCGAAGCGAAGTAGCGAAGAGCAGCATCGATTTTCCGACTTCGCACGAAGTGCTCCTCCTCTTCTCCGTACACAGACACGGTAAACTTCGCTCCTCTCTCCCGGTCGTCGTCCTCGCAGTTTCCTGATACTCTGCCTCATCGAGGTACATACACATCAGTACATCATACCGCGCACCTGAGAGCGTGAGAGCTCATCCTCGTCAGTTCATTGTTGCATCTACGGTATCATATTAGCATGGGAACTCCGTTCTGCCGAGTGAAGTTGAGGAGAGAAGATCACAAGCGCGGCATAAGTATATAATTATACGCGCTCTCTCGGGCGATGCGCGATAGGAAAAGGTGTTCTAGGCTTTCTTGATTATTCTTATTTATTTTCAACAGGCCTTTCTTGTGATACTTTAACCGGATTTACGAGTGTTGAACAGCAGCCGGGTACATAGGTGGTAAGGGGACGCTTCGAAACGCCAACTATCTGTACACGGTGTACTCATATACTTATTTTATACTGCTCGTATTAGTATCAGATATATGTCTATTAATACTTTATATCATTAGCATCTCAGTCATTCTATCCATCTCGCACAAATTATTCTGATCTTAAAAAGTGCATTATGATGTGCATTATGGATCCGATGTTGCAATTATACTATCGTCTATAGCATCGGAGTGGAAGCTGCGTTTGGTATTTTGTGTGGAAATTAAGTAATTGTCATGTTGTATAATGCTATATAGCGCAATCTATATAACAACGCTGATGAATTAAAAAGTACTTATTGATGATAAGTAGTGTTTCGATGAAATTTGTGGAATTTATTTAGTTGTCAGCATTGATGATTAAAATAATAACACCTGCATAGTAGGAATGAGACGATAATTCATTTGAGCAGTACTCGCGCGTTAATAGTTTTGTAACTTAATAGTGTTATACTTCAACAAAATAATGATCGGTATAGGTATTTTATACACACACACACTTGTAAATATGTACGATTTCGTTCCATCTCCTTCATCATAACGACGGCTACATTTATTACGCCTAATATGTATACATGTATATAATAGCCGTCGTTATGATAAAGGAGATGGAAAAAAATCGTACGATACGATTGAATGATTTAAAAGTTGAATCAAAGTCTCCTATTATACTTATAACCATACGCATGGCATACGATTCACGCGCGTCAAGCACTGAACTATACAGATATGGTATGAAAGAACACGTCAATCATGCTTTTGCCTTCCGGTGTGGACTGTGGAGCTTTGCGCAACCGCAGCCTGTATAATATAGGGTACGACATCTGGCAGGCATAACATAAGTACTCGGATACACTGCAGGCAGACAGACTCGTTGAAATCTTTCTTTTTCCTGGAAGGTAGAAGTAGCACAAGTAGGATTTTTTTGCGGTCGGCCTTTTCTTCTTCTTCTTTCTACCTTTTATCTATTCCGCCTGGGTAGCCCGTGCGGTATATGTATACGTATGTATCTATAATAGGTGTATCGACTTTTACCACGATAACAATAATAATAAAATTAAGAAAGTCATGATGAAGTGTACTTTTCATTACATATACATGAATTTACATACGCCATGGAATCCATGCAAGTTCACATCGAAGGTGTATGATTCTTCTTCAATACATTTTCTTTCCCTGCTCTCCGTTTCTAATCCAATAAGTATTGTTTTAAGTATATCTTTTTATTTCATTGTGCTGAGCACGAAACCTATGTAGGCTTTATTTTTCTCTCTGCGTGAGATAAGCCACACCAATTTTCTGTTGATGATCATCAATTTTAACAAACAAGCAAATATCAATTTATTGAATTTGATCCTGGGTGGGCGGTATGAAGTATCTTTATTTGTTTCGATGATAAATACAGATCAACGGAACGGCTCGCTTGTATTTTTGTACAATCATCATACTCTCGTCGATTCGAAAAGAGCCGATACTTGGGCACTCAATGCAGCCAACGGGATTTATAATTATAATTTTCGTAAAAAGTCGAGCTCTCTTCACACATTGATAATTAATAACAATAATAATAATACTAATAATCTTTCACTGTAGTTTACTCAAGAGTGCAAAGTGCTGATGAAATATACATATATTCCGTTGCTCCTCCATTGCAGATGTTCTACTCGGAGCTCGACAAAAACGTCCGTCAATGCTTCCAGCCGAGATCGGCACCTGCAGCCTCGCCGGAGACTCGCTACCCGTCGGCAGCCTTCGAGCGGCTCCTGGTCACCATCGGTCATACCACTGCCTCCTTCACCACCTGCCATTGTTGCTCGCGGAGTCACCAGCGCAAGCAGCGAGAGTCGCAGGTCCAGTAGCAGAAGCAGCAGCAGCAGCAACGACGAGAGCGATGAAGAGGAGGAATCACCTCCATCATCGTCGTCATCACTGTCATCAGGGTCGACAGATCAAAGAGTAGCAGGGACCAAACAAAGGCACTGCATCGGTAATAGGCCAAAAGAAGACGAAAGAGAAGGCGATGCCATGCAGACTAAGCTCGACTGGAAACTCGTCGCCCTGTACACGCTCCTCGTCCTCCAAATCCTCGTGGTCATGCTGTACGTCGCCTCGATGCCCCACGTATCCGATCCAACTAGCGGGCCGGCCGCTCTCCAGGGTACCGTCAGTTTCGTCGACAACCATGTTCCTCAGGTAGGTACATTTATGAACGACCATCATCGCCTTTGTGCATCTCTGCCACGTCCTCTTGACGATCATTGTTTTCTGGTCGGGGGAACAAACAAGGAGGCGCACCACGACGAGAGCCGCACAACCGTGAAATGGCACACGATCGGCACGGAGGCGACGCTCCGCGAGACCAAGACTTTTCGGCTCTTCCAGGCCTACAACCAGACCTTGTGCTGGCGCTGGGGGGTGGACGAGCACCGTATGAGGCGCGACCTCCTCGACGCCGGGGGTGGCGGTGTGGACCGGTGCGCCTGCCTGCCGGGCTGGCACGGCTCGGACTGTGGTCAGCCGGAGGTCGTCTGGCGGGCCATCATGGCCTCCAAGCAGAACGTCCAGCTGTCGAGGCGAAAACTCACCCGCAGACTGGTACACACGTTTTACGTGCACGACTATAATGCGGCAATCACCGAGGTCATAGTCGAGGAGCTTTACCCGGTCGTCGATCTCTTCGTCGTGTGTGACTTTAGTCTCGCCGAGGATAACTTCCGCCACAGGCTGGGTGAGTCTAAGCGCTCTTATATAATATACTAGCTTCTACGGTTTGGCTATAGATAATCATGTCCGTTAACTGTGCCGTCCTCCGTCCTCCCCAGCTAAAGGTTTCCTCGGTAAACAGCAGGACAAAATCTTGTATCTGAACGTGGCCGCAAAGGTAAAAAAGTCGGCCCACGCGGTGTCGAAGTACGTGTGGAAGCAGGTGAGGAAGGTCGCGAGGAACCTGCGCGACGACGACATTTACGTGACGACGGACGCCGAGCAGATACTTAACGGGCGGGCCCTCATGTTCCTCAAGACGTACGACGGCTGGCCCCAGCCCATCGGCTTTAGGCTGCGCTGGTCCGTGTTCGGCTTCTTCTGGCAGCACCCGAGCCGCACGCGCATAAGCCTCGGGGCCTCGAGCCTCGGCCTCGTGCGCGACTCGTACTATCGCTTCGTCGATGGCGATGGCGATGACGATGACGATGACGATGACGACGACGACGACGACGTGGACGAGAACAACTCGCTGAAGCGAGGGGAGCAGATAGCGAGCAACGAGTTGGCCGAGCAGCAGAGGGACAGTATTGGTCTCGTCATCGGCGATCTCAACCACTACGGCGGATGGTACTGTCAGTTCTGCCAGGGTCCGGCCAGCATAATAGCCGCGCTGCACGAGAAGAACAGGACGAAGGAGATGCTGTTGCTGCAGCAGGTGCTCAACGAGCGCAACGTTGACGTGCCCTTCGTCGAGGACCTCATCGGGAGCGGCACCTGGTTCGACGAGAAGACGAGCCTGCTGAGGGCATACAGGTCCAGGGACGCGTACTACGCGCCCGAGACGGTGCTCAACAACACTTGGAAGTATGATTGGCTGGTGGAGAACTTTTATGCAAAGCTGGATTATTATTGAGTTGACGGTGATGACGATTATGCTAATGTTATGTTTGACGGCGGTCTTGGTTCTCAGTTTTACTTTTCAAAATTAATTATTGTTTGTGTTTTTTCGTTTCTTTTATACAAATATGCATTTGCAGTGTGCATACCTGCACGCTATGATGTATTACTGTCTCGCGCTGATTGTAGAATATAACATCGAATGCGCGCACTGCCCTAGGATAGTAGTTTTCACATGCATAATCAGGCATTACTTATATACTTATACGAACATTGAATGATGGTGAAAGCACCCTCTCCTATACAGCTTTTCTTCCTCGTTTTCTTTTATCCCTTGCCTCATCCTCTGCCCGACTGTGATATCGAACAAAACTTATTTCTATTATATAGGTATACTCTCCAATATCGCTCTCGATGAATGTAACGCGTGGGCGCCGCAATTTACCGCGCAACAGACGATTATATTTTTATTGTTCAGAAGACTTTTTGCCAACATGTATACCCTTGACATTTAACGATTAGTTTTTGGATAATCTACCTTAACGAAATACCGAGATTTTCAAAATTTCTTCATTTTTGTTAAATATCTATGTACGCTTTGTCTATCAATTATTGTTAATCGTATTTACTTTTTAATATGACTAAGCAAACGTATGCATATACTCCCTTCAGAAAAGACTGTAACATTGTTTTGCATTTACAGAGCGCCTAATTGGTTTATTAAAAGTTTCAATAAACTATACCTCATTTGTGTACATTAATCATTTCAAAATTCCTACAAATACTTTGATGATTATAAAACTTACCAGTTGTGTTTGAAAAGTGCAAGGGACGTGGCTAAGTAGGGGATGATGAAATACATGGAAAATGTGTGAGCCCTCCACAAATTGTCATTTAATTCCAAGGAAAACGTCAGAGACTTCAAGTAGTCACGTGCCAGTTCGACGATATTATAAACTAGTATGCTAATTGCAATCACCAAACTTTGACCAACTTCCAGGCCATTGACACCAGCCAATATATTGATTGCGTTTGTGCAGAATACAGCCAGCATTCCCATGTATACATAATACAATATCCACAAATCTACAAAGTCACCAAATAATGGCCTAAATGGCTTTGGCACTGTTATCTCAGTCATATTACAACTGATGTAGTATACCATAAGCAATGGCAGACTGGCAATTGTTGGTAGCAGCAACTTGTATCTCCATTTCAGATCAAAGACATCGTCTGCAAATCCCAAAAATATCATGCAACAAATTGAAAGTATTGCTACCAACAGTTCAGAAAACTGAAATATAACACAAGTATAATTTTTTCAAGTAGCTTATTGCATTATTAACAAACAGTGATCATTAATAATTATATGAAATAATAAAAAAAAAAAACTCACCTCCTTGTGGTTGAAGTTCACACCTTCTCGAAAATGGTCAAAGAATGGTATTGGGATGAATAAAAACATTGTCACTAAAAAGGTACATCCGCAAACAACACCCAAAGCTTCTGGACTAAAAACAACAAGGTGATCCAACTAAGAAGTGAGTGATGTAAAATCTAGATACTGACAGCATTATTCATCATACATCACTTACACTTTTGCTTTGCTGGTTTTGTTCATATCAAAACCATACAGGTTAGCCTTGATAAACATATCTTTAACATTTGGTATTAGCTTCACTGTTGAAAAATATGTGAACACCGACATTATCACATTAAATGCAACAGGAAAAAGGTGCATCAGTAGTTGATCCATTTTTGGTTTGTGCAGCAACCACTTACGAGAATACTTAAAAAACCAAATAAGCACGCACACTCTTCATCAGCAAGAGCTTGCAATGCTTCCATACGGTAAGTTAACATACAACGTACTGCCGTAAGATTTAACGCAGCTTCGACTCTACAATACAATATTGTTTACTAAGGTTTTGTATACATTTATGTGAATGGAAATTACGAAGTTGTTGAAAAAATATTTTACTTTACCGTGCCAATGCTTATTGCACAAGTGATGTGTGCTTTTCCAGATATCAACATATTGTTCTATAAGTTCTGTTGATATAATCACAACTCTACTGACGACTTGATTACACACGCAACAACACATTTCGGAACTCAGAATCAGATGGCTACTGGGCAAGGCTTGGCTGCGTTGAATTTACTCCTAATATCCTATCCTATCCGTTTTCCACACGCTCGAGTTTGTTTCGACTATGGCTGCGTTCGATTTTTGCGTGTTCTTGTCCCAGACTGGAATTCATGGTCGCCAGATAGATCTTGAGAACGACTTCAAGACAACTTAAATATGACTTAATTTATCTTTAAGTTGTTTTAAAGTCGATCTTAAGATTTACTTAGCGACTATATGAATTCCAGCCCTATATAATCGTATTCTCAGCTAAGGCCACGGTCACATGAAGCACGTGATTACGCATGACCAGCAATGGGCAGCAATCTCAAATGCCGCACCAACCGTAATACTAAAGTATATCTATATATTATGCTTTAGCATACGGTTTGGTGCGACGATTGAGATCGCTGCGCATGACGCGCTCCAGCGCCTCTAGCCTCCAACCTCCATGTGACCGCGGCCTTACTCGGCTATGTCATAACTAACTGTATTCACTGTATTCGTCATTGCCCGACGGTTTCTTCATAGTTTCTTACCATTAACTAAATGATGACCAATGTCTTCAGCCATATTTAAGTTAAGGGTATATAAAAATTGAAGAAACGGACGGGCAATTACGAATACAGCATATATTGGCACCCGAAAGCACGATTTTCAGCGCCCCCTATGGCCGGAAAATAAATATAGGATATGGGAGAGGTGAAGTGAAGGTGCCCCGAATGCCCCGATCAGAAACCAATCTACGGCGGGTGTACGGGCAGTATACGCTTCCGTAGATACCGTATACCGACCGTATACGGCAGCGTGCACGGGCCGTATACG
>JAPYYV010004536.1:0-16961 GCA_030522625.1 Copidosoma aretas
GGGGGGGGGGGGGGGGGGGGGGGGGGGGGGGGGGGGGGGGGGGGAGCGGGGGGGGCCAACGAAAAATAGGAAAAATGATTTTTACGTAAAATCATGGAGATAACAATCGATTTTTTGAGGGTGGCCAGAGAGGAAGGATGAGGGGGGGTACGAACAAATGACGATCATGCAAATCACGTAAAACTATAACGAATTCACCCGAGAATTGAGGGGGGGCTGAGAGGGTGAGGGGGCCGAAATAATTTCGTCCTTATCACTATGTATATATAGTAATATATATATTTATATACTGGTGAGGCTTCGACTTTCTGCGCGATCGGCGAACTAACCTCCATATTTAGATATTCTTATTCTTATCTCTAAATAATGAAGACGATAATTTTTTTTTAATACACATGAGAAAATCCAACGAATTTTTAACATTTCAATTTTCGATAGAAAAAGAAGAAAATTCTAATACACGCTGATAAGCATTATTAAATTCTAATACACGCTGATAAGCATTATTCTTCTCATTTCTTTGCACACATTAGGAAAAAATCCTCGTCACTCATGTTTAAAGGTATCTTTTTTTATTGGTAACGAATTATTGACAACTATACGAATTCTCAACATTTTTGTTATTAAATAATTATTAATGTATTCTTTGGCTTATTGTATGCTTAAAATGTTTCCATACATTTCTCTGTAAAATGCTTTATTTTTACGTAACAAATTAAAAACCTACTGAAAAACACTATTTAAACCTCACGTAACTCGTAATCGTGTTATTTCTCAATCTTTAATGGACTGTAACTTTGAAACAAACGCACAGAAAATGAAAAAAAAGTAAGATTCAAAGGATTTGATTGTTGCTAAAAATGATAAAATCTGTTTTTTTTAAGGGTTTTGAAAGTGACTTAACTTTTTTTTCAATAAAATCCTTCGATAAAGACTTTTAATAGTACTTTTCTACGAGTGCAAGGAGTTGTTTACGCTAAAAAATAGTTTATTTGCATATAAATTAGGTTTCTGTCTCCCAAATTAAGCGATTTTTAGTACGAGTTACGCGCTATAAAACAATCTTAAGTGCTATCGTGTCGTGATTCGTCTGTAAGCGGAATTATTTGTCTATTTTCAGCCGAGCTCGGCGATATAGTGTCTTTCGGGTGACTTCGGCCATCTTCATCTGTGAAAATAAGCATCGGGCTAAAATTTTGAAGTTTTTGGGGGGGAGAGGGAGGGCGTCAACAAATCCTGAACATTTTCTAAGTTTTTGAGGGGGCCAACGAAAGATCGGAAAAATGATAATTACGTGAAATGATGGAGAAAACGATCGATTTTTGAGGGGTTGTGAGGGAGTTTGAGGGGGGCACAAGCAAATGACGATCACTCTAAACACGTAAAAATATGTAAAAATATAACAAATTTACCCGTGACTTAAGGGGGGTGTGTGAGAGTGGCAGAAGATTTTTAGTCCTTATCACTATATATATATAGTAAGATATAGTAATATCTTACCAAATCACATAGTAATTTGGGTGGGTTTGGCGATAAGACCTCCCCTACACCCCCCAATACCCCCAACAAACCCCCCACAATTATTAGTTTAGTCAAAATGTTTAATCCTCTCCCCACGACAACAACAAGATTAAGAAGTAAACGATTTATACAACTCGAAGCAATAAGACTTTAAAAGTTCAAGAACGTAATTCAAAACAATTAAAAATTGAATAACCTAAGAACCCCTTCCTGGGAGTCGCTATGAGTAATTATGTACCTATATTGAGACAATCCAAAAAAAAAGAGGTTGGTCGGTTGGGAAAGAGGAGGGTAGGTAGGGGGCGCTAACGTCTTGAAAACAAATTATGATTCTTGTTTACAGATTTTTACTATAGGCTTTATTTTTTTCCAATCAGTCTCATTTCTGCGTTACCGCTTTGACTTTCTCGTAAATACTTTGAATGTGAATAATGATTCAGTGTAACTATGAGTAAATATTCAGTTTGAGTAGTTTTTGGCATGATCCATCTTTCAAACGTGTATGACATGGAGATGTGTGATTTCACTTTATGAAGTATGAATAAATCTTAGCTCTTGCGTTTCCTCGTTTTAAATGATCTTTCTTTCAGCATTTAAGTCCCTAAATTTCAGTCATAATACCCTTTTTCTAGCGATAGTTCTTCATTATTTTATGATTTTGTTTATCCATGTCATCAATGTTTCACTATTATCACTATGTCTTTATATTCCTCCTTCCTAGTATTTGTGTTTAATTCTCAAAATTGTAACTTTTTGATATTTCAGGAGGTTCGATAAACATCATCGACAATAGTTGGGGGCTCAAGTTTTTTGTTTAATCACTTGTTTGCATTACAATAAACAAACGTATGTTTTTGGGAAATCTCAGCCATTCAGTTATTGAGATATCTTCTATCGAAAATATTATGATCCAAAAGTAGTACACCTTAGTAAGTGTTAAAAAATGTGAAGAAATATATTCGATACTTTAAATCTTATATATCACTATGACTATTTGATTTATCCATGGTTCCATATTAAATAAAGAGAATCATTTGATTTCCTTAACTCAGTTATGCAAACTTTGTTTCGTTTGTTAGGTTGGTGAGATTTATCAGTCAATAGCCGCGCAAATTCAAATTTCATACTTACGATTTATGAATGAAATCTTGAAAATATCTTTGGATAAACAAGAAAAAAACATAATGTTAATTAATTATATTATTGGACCAAACTTTTTAATTTTTATTCTTGTGGATGTCATGTAAATATAAATTACATAAAATTTGTTTGTTGCGAATTTCTGATTAAAAATTATAAATCATGATGATGAAACGAATTTTACAAATCTTCTGTTGATACAAACATAGTACATTTATTTTACATACTGTATGACTTTTTTTTGGTTTGACCATTTATTTATGACATGCAATTTCACTGGAATCACGAATTTATACTTCATATACCTAGTTTCGTTCCATTTCAAACGCTTGCGGACTTCATGCTTCAAGCCTGTTTTTATTTTGATAATTGTAAAAATAACGTCTGCATCACAGTCTTTTAAATAATAACGCAAGTTGTATTTTTGACTATGCGTCACCAGTTATTCTTACCGTTGATATATCTAGTATTCATTCTGTTCGACGTGTCTTTTTCACATACTGACCCTTTTTATTACGTACACGAGACTTTCTTTTGTCAATTTATGAAACAATTTGTATAACAAATTTTTTCCATGTAAAACAATAATAAAAATAATAACTAACTCTGATACCAATGTAAATAAAATAATGTCGGTGATTCCATGTGCTTTCAAACCCCTTCCTTCGCTTCACCGCCCCAATGAAAGATTGTATCGGACCTTTTTGATACTTTGTTTCAACCTTTTTTTAATATCTTTTCCGTTTACCTCTAAAGCAATGATTTTTATCTTTTTGCTTCGTTCGTGTCTATGAATTAAATTGAATTTCAATATTATTTCATGCGCCTATAATTTGTTATGGCGTCAATGTTTCTAAATTTACATTTTAATTATTTACTTAAATGATTCTTGATCCAAAAATATTTGTGTCAGCTCTCCTTGCTCCTACTCTCCAATCTCCAACGACTAAATATTCTCAACACAATTACAGTTTCTTTACTTTCTATACTACAATCCATGAATACTTCCAATAATTCTCACTCTACCTGTTTGTCTTTAGTCTTCGATGAAAAAATATTTTAAATTTGTATTTCTATAAAAAAACTATATTTTATAATGAAATTTTTTTCACGAAAAAAAGTCACAATATTATTAACGAATATATTTCTTGATCGCAATATAAACTGTTGATTTAATTATATAAATTTTGAAGTTTATGATGACCTTCTCTTGTGTTCATTAGGAAAGTTCCTATTACACGGTCCATTTAGATTAGGAGTGGAAGATCTAGCAATCTTCCTTATAAACGAGTGCTTAAGATGAGTATATTACTATCTCATATATTTCTTATGTCAAAAATACATTACTTTAATACTATTTTTATCATCTTTACATATTATTATTGTTGTTCTGTTACTCATACCTCTATAATCTTGAAAAACTCTGAAGCATAGTTAATTTGTCGAGAACCCCAAAGAATATAAAAAATTGTATTATTTAATTAGTATCATTCAATGTATTGAACAAAAATTTATTCTATTTGTTTCACATAGTGACATTTCATAAGTCTTATCAATTTTTCTGATCTTTTAAACCTGGATTCTAGAAAAATTATAAAGATTAATTAAACTAGGAGTAAAAAGTGCAGACAGAATTACAATAGCTTGCGATTAAAATGATAGGCTAAAAAAAGAGAAAATAGAAAAAGGCACTTATGTTTGTAGTCAATAAAAGTCGAAGGATATATATCTAAATAGGGGAGGTGAAGAACGGTTGAATTTTTGCTGAAACTTAGCATCAGTAATGAAAAATAGGTATACAAGAGGCGATTCGGACGGGCAGATAACTTATGTAGAAAAAGGGGAGGGATCAGCCCTAATTTTGCATCAGAGGTGAAGACAAAAGGTTACAGTACTGTCAAAATCTTAAAAGTAGTAACTAGAGGTTAGTCTGATCCTTTACCAATAACCTTTGAAATTGCAGGCAATAGTATACGCGAAAGAAAGTAAGTAACAGAAGCTAAGGATTATACGAAAATAATAATATAGAAAGAAAGTAAAAAAAAGGAGTATCGAAACAGATTGGAAGAGATCAGATGAGAACTTTAAGATCAAACAATTAACCAAGGTAGAATAATTGTCACGTAAAGATGGGATAGGTAGCAGAGGAACTAAAAATGATAAAATCAAAAGAGGAAAATGATTGCAAAATTGATGAACAGGGTTTTAGAATGATTGAGCAGAAAAAGAAGATTACAGGTAAACTCAGACAATGGTCGATAAATAAAGAGAGAGTACACAAATTGAATTAAAGATTAAGAAAGAAGGTTGAAAGAAATTATAAGAGATGAATAAAATTGAAAAAGCTAATGAAAAACTAAACAAAGTCACGGAAAGAAAACATTTAAATGAGGTTTAGAAATTGATTACGAAATTCAAATAAAAAAAAAGGGAGATAGGAACAGGAAAAGAGTCATGAGAGAATAATTTTAACAATTTATTAGAAGGCAATAATGAGGTAAACTACACAGAAAATAAAAAAAAAGTATAGGAATCACCTGCAAAGTCTGGAAGGATTTCGACAAGGGTATATCAATCATTGAGTGACAAAAAATCCTTGACACGGAATTCTGGGAAAATGTTTTAAAAATCTGCCCATAATTTGGATGATTGAATCAACAAACGTATCAAATGGGTTATGGACAAAAACATAAATTATTAAAGGGTGTAATATGGTAAGAATCTTACTAATTTATAAAGCAGAGAAGGATTACAATGTCATTAAAAACTACAGAAGAGTTGCGTTATTATATGTAGGATGAAAGATATTAGCAATTATAATCACTTAAACTGAAAACAAATGGGTAGAGGAAAGTGAAATATTAAAGTAGAGGCACGCTGGCTTAAAGCAAAAAGAAGACCAAGGTACTTTATTTTTGAACTGTATGGTTTATTTAAAAATAAATTGAAGAAAGGGAGCAACAAATTATATGCTGGTTTGTTGACTCTAAAACAGCATTTAATACGATCAATAGAGAAATTCTCTGGGTGAAATCAGAGATAATGGTACTAGGTATACAAATATAAGAATGTTCAAAATAATTCATTAATACACAAAAAAAACATGTCATTTCGGGCCAGGGGCTAACAAATTTGTTTAAAACAGTAGAAGGGGTAAGGTAAGGGTGCCTATAAAGGCCAGTCTTCATGCTTGATTTGCAGAGGATATAGACGATAAGTGGATTTAGAATATAACAAGAGGTGTTTAGTAGAGAAACTAAAAATCTACTGTTTTAAATTTTATAATGTTGTTGTGTTAGGTGCGGAGCATACTAAAGACACAAAACGAATGCTACAACGCTTAAATGTATATTAGGCTAAAAATAGGCTGGAAGTTAACATAAAAGAAACGTAAATAATAACTTTTAGGAACAAATAAATGATGGTTAAAGATTTGTTTGAATTCGAAGAGGAGGTTTTGGAAGCTTTAAACGAGTATAAGTACCTAAGAGTGTGGTTCCTAATAAAAAATGGCTTCTCGTGTCACGGAAAACAAGCAATAGGTAGGGTGCAAAGGGCAGTTAACGCAGTTTGAGGCTAAAGCAATATAAAAGCTAAAGTATACAGTTTAAATAGGAGATTATGATAAAATTATGTCGCACATACGCAGTGGAGAGTTGCTTAAAAAAAAGAAAAGAATAAGTAGAAAAACTAGAAAGTCGATTTACAAATATGATGTTAGGTTCAAATACAAACACACCAGGATATCTATGAAAAATAGAGGCGAAAAGGCTCATCATAAAAATACACATGAAGAAAGGGGCAAAAATTTACTCTTTTCTCGTTATTTAAATGGACAAGAGCAAGTGGCCACAAAAATGCTTGATGGAATAATTAAGGGGGATAATCTACAACAATCTGACAAAATTAGGTAAAGAATTCAAAGTAGGATATGAAAAAGTAGAAGATGAGGAAACGATAGGCCTTACGAAAAGAGCGACTGTGAAAAAATAACTTAAGAAAATCGAAGAGAATTTTAAAAGGGGTAGGAAGACTTTCATCAATTAGGAAATACAGGAAAACTAAATGGTAATTGACAACTTTAAAATCGTTAGATATTAAAAAAAAAATAAAAAAAAAAATGAAGAGAGAAAAATATTGCGAGAAAAAAAAATTTGCAGGGGATTTAAAAGAATAATGGTGTAGGCTGAGATATAAGAATGTAGAAAGGACGAAAGAAACAGGGTTTTAATTTATAGACTGTAGGCTCTGCAATAAAAATTAGAAAAACATAGAGCACATATTGCTATGTAGACGGGAAAAAATAAAAAATAGCAAATGAAATAATGATACCGGTCAGAAATATAGGATTAAGATAATGGAGAGAGTTGCAGAAGGTAATTGATTTATGTGAACACAAAATATATTTCTACAGGTGAACAAAGAACAGCAGAGCAATAATTAAAAGTGAAATGATATGTTATGCGTTATGAATTCAAATATTATGGTAATTAAAAAAAAAAACTCTAACATGTGCCTATTTAAACATATAATAGTGAGTTATAGTAAACTAATGAATTAATTACGTATTATCTTTTATTATAAACACAAATTGTATTTATTCGAGGAGAAATGAATTTTAAGCAGTTATGACAAAAAGAAGAAGAATCAGAAGGATGTGGAAATTTGTAAAAAAAAAAAATGAATAATTATTTTCTCTTCGATTATATTATTTAAGAATTTTAAAATGTTATTGTCTTATGAACTTATGTGCATGATTTTTTTTTAAAAATTTTTAAAAGGCCAAAAGAGCTGGTACTTATTTCTTTAATCATCATGATTCTATAAGTATTATATATATGTATGTGTATATATACATATGTATGAATCTTAGACTTACATGCCAATCATAGTAATTCATCGGTATGGAATTAGTAATAATTATTTGCTAAATCTGTGTACTTTCATCATTTATACACTGAATTTGTTCAATTGCAAGCTAATTTTTGTGTTCTTTTTGGTTGTCTACGCGTGTACGCCTTTTTTCATTGAAGAATAAATTATTCTAATAGATATTTAGACATAAGAACAAAAATATTGAAATATGGCGGTTGGCTTGCAGAACGTGCAGGCGGCGAAGTCACGCCTTCACTAGTGGATATAGTGGATATATATATATATGTATTTACGAGTGAAGCTTCTTTTACTAGCCTGCATATTTGTTATTATATACTGTTTCGCAATAAAAATTGATGTTGACAAGATTAAAGTTTTGACAACGTAGGTTACCATTAGAAAATACCTGTGTTCTTACACGGTACGGTCAATAATCATTACTTTATCTAGGTGATAACCTGTACATCACATTTTTACATAAAACTAATTTTATGACAATACGTTATATTAAAATGTTATTTTAAAAATATTTTTTATCAAATAATCGGTTTTTAATGAATGTATTTTTTTAGCGTATACGTATTCTATGAAAGATAATCGAAGGTACAGTAGAATTGATGCAAATAGTTTTTACTATAATGTATGTTATTACATAACAAACGTTATAATACTTTATACTACACTTTTCAAAAAAACATTTAGTATACGTTGATACACATCGACAGAATATTTTAACTATACGTTATTGGGCATGTTGATTTTGTTGGTTGATTAAATAATACTTATCCGTTATATAATTTATTTTGTACTTTTAATGGAAATTATAAGTACATATTCAAAGTGATTTTTTTATTTAATCTCACTAAAAAAATATCAGGTGTACCATTAACAGGTCTTACAGTACAAGTATCTCTCATTACATCGTTTGTGTACTTGCCAATAGTTAGGCAGCCTGGCTGCTTACCTGTTGCGCATAAACAGCCTACCCACAGCTTAAGTGAATAGACTGTGGGTGAGCTGCAGATAGAGCACAAGTAGGCGTTTGATACAAAGGAAAGCCCCGTGCGGTAAGCGCATGAAACGTGCCTGGCGTCTTCCGCACGCTGTTTATGCTTTAAGTGCAAGAGTGTTGTGTGTTTATCGCGCTTCAGCTTGCAGTCAGAAGAAAGCATACAGTACCTAGCAGAACACGCATAGAGAATATATCTTAGCGCCAGAGTCCCTGTGCGGAAATCGCATGGGCTCGTGTCACGAGAAAAACGCAAAGTTGTTGTGAGTTTTTGTCAACTGCAGTCTCTTGCATTTCGATGCGATGAGCATTTATATACATATATATATATATATATATATATATGTATATATATATACTAGTGGAGCTTTGCCCCCTGCACGCTCCGCGTGCTAACTCCATATTTCAGTATTGTCATTCTTATGTCTGAATAATAAATACAAGAATTTATTTTTTAATACACATATGCGTACAAATATAGATAGTCAAAGTGATCTCATGAAAATTCGCAGAAAATCGAACAAATATAGTCAATACATTTAATGATTTTACAAATTTATCAAATAATTGTTACTAATTGACAGCTGATAAGGACTCTTTTTGTTATTTAAGGTTAATATTGATGCATATGTACATGTATATAATATTTACGCAATCATTATTATTACAGAATCTGTTATGATCCTTTTTTCAGCTTATTTTTGAACACCTTAGAATCAATTATGGATATAAGTTTATAGTAAGATATTATTTTAATTTTTTTACTTAATGTTTGTAAATGTAAATTTTTTATCTAATTATTTTTCCATTTTTTGTATAGATTTTTACGCACTTCTACATTTTCTTTTTTGTTTTATAACTATTGACAATTTATATTTCTTTAAATCATTACTTATTTTATTTTCAATAGAGTATCACACGTAATTGATTAAACATACTACATAATTTCAGAATTTCCTTTTACACGGACATAACATTATAATTTATAACGCATAACATATCATTGAACTTTTGATCTTAACCCTGGAGTGCTTTATTTACCTCCATAAATATGTTATACATTCACATAAATCATCTTTCTCCTGCATATAATTCCATTATCTTCTAATCCTTCATGTCTGACTGATATTATTATTTTTTTTGTTTTTGCTGTTTCCATAGAAATCTGTGCTATATATATATTTTTTTTTTCATTGCATAGCCTACAGTCTATCACTTAAAAAATTTTTAACTCACTTATATATTTTTTTTTTTTACATTATTTTTCCTCCACTGTTTTTTCTGTTTTTTTACATTTTACGGATGATACACTTGTCAATTACCATATAGTTGTTCTGTATTCTATGATTGACAAAAGTCTTCCTTTCTTTTGTAAAATCAACATTGATTTTCTCAAGTTTATTTTCTTGTGCTGCTCTTTTTATGAATCCTTCATTTTCTCATCTACTCCTTTTTCACATACAACTTTAACTTCTTTGTCTATTTTGAATAATTCATATTTATTAAGTCCGTTAATTCTTCGATTAGGCATAAATAAGGCCATCTACTCTTTTTTATTTTTTATAATATACAAAAAATGAATTTCTTCCCTTTTTCTTACGCCTGTTTCTAGGCTAACTATTGCTTCCTCTATTCCTCATATATATGCTGGTGTGTTTGCATTTACACCCAACGTGATATTTCTAAATCTAAATCTATTTTTCCCCCTTTTTCTTTTCGTTTTCATTCATAAACCCTTCCCACCTCTAGTTTCGATATGTATCCTTGTGTCTTTGCATTTAAACTTGACTACATATTTTGAATCTGCTTTCTACTTTTTCTGTTTTATAGGCAAGTCTCCGCTACGTGTATGCAATATAATTTTATAATTTAGTCCATAAAAAATAGTATTGAATTACAAGTTTCTGCTTTAGCTCTTTTGCTTAAGCCAGAATCTGCTTTGACTGCCCATTGCACCCTACCTGTTGTTTTTTTTATGTGCCAGGAAACTTTTCTTTCAAGGAGCATATTAATAGGTCCATGTCCTCTTTTAAAACTTTCAATGCTTTGAATTCCAATTAAAACAGACCTGTTTCTGTCCTCCATTCCTAAAAATTATGATATTTGGAACAAATATAGTCAATACATTAATTCATTTTACTGATTCATCAAATAATTCTTAATAATTGAAAATTGATGAGGTATTTTTTTGCTATTTGAGGTTAATATTGATACATATGAATATGCATTTGAGGGTTGTCCTGATTTACAGGAATTTTTTAATTATATTTTATGATAGTCCTGAATCGTTTCTAAATAAATAAAAAAAATTCCTGCTAAATTTTAAATTTAATAAAATAGGAAAAGTTTTTTTGTTTTTTTAGAATTTTTTAAAATCTTGGCCTATCAACGAAATATAATAACACGGACATTTTTGTAGAAAATTCGACGTTCTTCAAAAAAGTTCTGTTATGATTTTTCGCGAAGTCCACTCGTTTTGTGGTAATTGAAGGTCAAAGTTCAACCTTAAGTGTTATATGGTGATTTTTTCGGTTTTTTAAAAATTTTTTCGTAATTTTATTTTTTTATTAAAATTACCATTTACTATAAGTACTCATAGTACAACTATAAAAACTATATCGAACATACTAAAAGTACTCGGATTTCTAAATAAATTTCATCACATATATATTACATTATTATGAGATTGTCTTTATACTTATATTTGTACAATAATTCCGTCGATTTAATTCATTTATGCACATTTCATTTTTTTGGCACTATTTACTCATTTTATACAATTGTTACCATTCTATTTGAAAAGCTTTTATAAACTCTAGTGATTTTATGATATTTTTTCAGCTTAAGAGACTCCCTACTGTTTAGAATATTTTGACTGCACAACCTCTGATATTTTGTTATTATGAAAAAAAATTTTTTACTCGATGTATTGTACAAATTTGTGAATCAAAATTTGAAAAATTTATTACAGACTTAAAATTTGTTATATAAAAGTGGTTTTTTAATATTTTCAGGTATACTGTTTTAATTGTTTTGAATACTTATAGTTACTGTAATTTTTATTTATAAAATAATGCAATAAACATATACACGGTATACCATTGAACTTTAGACAAATCTCATATTTCAAAAAGTTATCAGTACAACAATTTTTTTTGAATAACTGAGGAATTAATAAAAAAAATTTAATAGCATGATTAGTATTTGTTAAAACTCAAAGTTTTTTTAATTATAATTCAAAATCTTAATACAAACATTATTAATAAAATGCATCACAATCCCCTTTTGGTCTTTCCACTAAAAGTGAATACCTTTATTTACCGATGACTTATAGTAGCGTTTATGCTGTGCTGATAACAAATACACGTAATTAGTTGAGACTTTATATATCATGTTTTCTTTTGAGGAATAATTTTTCCAGCTCATTTTACAACCTCCGATCATGATTGATATCTGTTTCATATGAAATTCCAACAAATAATTTTCACATAACCATTGCTTTCTGCATATATGCCCCCTATAGTATACTTTGTCATGCTCCAATGTTACACATGATTTTTATTCTGTTAGTAAAGATGACTATATTGGATATACCAGATTATTTGGAAACAGACTGATTATCGATCAATTAGCCACAACATGTTCTGAGTCAGATAACTTATTAATACTAAGAACTTCGAATGACTAAGAACATAGTTACTAAGGTTCTCCTGATCAGCTGTCTATACTTATTGTCATGGCTTACATATTATTATATATAAAACAAGGTGTGCTGGTATATGGGCATCAACGAATCCTCAGCTTGCCATACTTTTTTCCATATTAAATATTTAAAAAGTAAATTAGGCAATTTATTAACATTGCAAACATGAATATTAAATAATCCACACGTAACAATCGATTCAATATTGAGGAGAACATGACAGGCCTGTTATTGGCTCTTACAATAGCTGCTTTGAAAGACACTTTACATTTTTTACATCATGTCATGAACCATGTACAATTTGTAGTCAACCAGCAATATGGGAACGTTTTTCGAGCTGCTCTAATTTACTTTAATAGCATTTGGGAGATTTCGGGATCTGTGTCACTTTCTCTCATAATTATAATCTTAAAACATGAAGAAGTGATTAATCTAAGTGAAACCAAATCATAAAATCTTATTAAAGAACTTATAATTAAGTTAAGTGAGTGGGAGGTTAGTAGGAGGTTATGAGGAGGTGAATGAGGGGACTAAGGTAGTATAGAGAAAGCGCACTTTGCCCTTATCTATGTATTATAAATATGTACGAAAGTGTAATATATGAGGTTGACACTACAGTATACAAAAGAAAATATGTACGTATAATGAATCTGCCGTTATGACTAATGAAAAAATGTATTAGCATGCATATATTAATTGACTATGTTAGTTTGATCTCTTCATTTCGCCAAAATGAATATACATAATCGTGTCATAGGACATGTATGTACAAGAAATGTAAGGTCACAACATAACCAGCTCTCTTGGTTGCTGAAAAAGTTCTGACAAGATTTTTGATAAACAAGCGTTGCTGGGCTTTTATATGCCTAGCAACCAACATCAAATGCAACGAGAAAGTATGGTATATACACTCCAACAGCCAACACCCGCGTTTAACCCAGTCGATCGAACACTGCGTAGCTCCCTTTATCTTTCAGAAGAATGGGAAAAGCAAAAAAACACAGCCTCAGAGATAGCAACCATCGACTATCTCTGTGCTCTGGTGAAACCGCTTCTTTTTCTTCTTGAGTATGGGAGCTCTTACAAAAATCAAGTTTCTTAAAAGGCCAAACATTTTGTTGCTCGCGAAGGAAACGAGGTACGATAAACCATCGACTCTTACTACTTAAATCCTTCGAAATCAGTCTCGTAGCGTCATCCGCGGGGTTTTCACCGGAAGTGACCCATCTTCATTCTGAGGATTTAGACTTCTCTGAAATTTTATGTAATCGATTCATAACAAAAGTGTCTTGAATAACGTGGCCGTTCAAAATCCAGTTCAGTACAATTCGAGAGTCTGACCAAAGGAAACGACGACCTACGCAAAAAGAGTGTTCTTTCTCAATTCTGCAAGTTCAACTGCCAAAAGAGCTGCTCGAAGTTCCAATCGAGGAACAGGTATAGCTTCTGTAGGAGTTACCCGACTTTTTGAGGCTATGAAGCAGGTATGGAAATCACCATTGTGAAGTATGAACCTCCAGAAAGCTACGGCGGCAAAGGCTTGTGTGCTTGCGTCACAACAAACGTGTAATTCTGTGGATAAAATATGATTACCTCTGGCCTTGTAACACCTTGGAACTTTACAAGATTCGATTATTTTCAAATTTCCAAGCCATTGCAACTAAAGTATATTTTCAGCGTTTTCTATAAGTTGATCCCACTACACAGCTTTGCCAAACCTTTTTTATTAAAATACGTGATTTCATAGTGTAAGATGCAAGAAAGCCAAGGGGGTCAAACACTGACATAATTACACTTAAAAACTCTCGTTTTATTGGTTTACTTTTTTCAGAATATAAATCGTTTTTAATTTGTTCACCCGTGAAACAAAAAGATAAAACATTAGACTCCTTGAACCACTGTGAGCCCAGAACCCGTTCTTTTTTGTCACGAATCATGCTAAGACCTGCTGTGTTTTGTTTATTACTCAAAATTGACTCAAATACCTCAAGTTTGTTAGAAGCCCAACCATTCATCTCATAGTTAGCGATCTTGTTGATGTGAATTATCTCACTTATTCGACTTCTAGCCTCCGTAATTGTGTATGAACTACCTAAAAAGTCGTCGATATAAAAATTTTTCACTATGCTCTCTGCTGTTTCAGGAAATAAGCTTTCAAAAGATTTTGCATTTTTGTTTTTTATAAAAAGAGCGGTAGCGGAAGAGGATTTTGCACCAAACAGGAGAAAGGTCATTTTTGGACAGTAAGAGAAGGGGGGGGGGGGGAATGATCAATCTTAACAAAAATTTCTCATCATGATTTTTATGCTAAACTTAAGGTTGCAAATATTTTATCACTGTAAAACAATTGTATTTTTGATTTGGGTTAAGCGATGCAAATAATATACAAAAAAAAGGTTTTTGTTCGTAAAGTCAACAAATAATACTGTTAACACCTGCTCTACCAAATTTTTACCTAATTGTTAAACTGTGTAGCTGTTGTTTCAATAAAAATGAATCGCACAATTTAATCTTAGTCAAGCAACGTGAACAAGTTTTTAAACATTTTTTCTTAACTTTTCTAGTAACCAACATTATTTTCTTGCTAAAAAAAGGAATTATTTAATGTTTTTTTAGGTAAGGTATGAATTTTTACCTAGTATAACAACAAAAAGAATAAAATAATGTTTAATAAAGTAGATAACTGTCAGAAAATCATTTCTAACTTCTCTTAGTCACTACAATTATAGTGGAATCTTTAAAAAGGGACCTTTATACCTGTTTTTTGTGGTTAGATACACATTTTTGTCTCGTAGAATGACGTTGTAAATACTTACAAGATTGTTAACCTCAAACACATGCAAACCTAATTTTTTTGCTTCTCTCAGTTGTCACGAACAACATATAAACCTCAGAATCATTATTTAAATCTGTTTTTTGAGGTTACGGAGAACGTGTGTCTTCGAAATAATAAAAAAATACTTGATGTTAGTTCAGCCACCAATAAAACATACGATAACTGTTTTATCTTGTATATCATGTCATTAAGAGCTGAGATATCAGCATATATAAAAGTTTTTCTCTGGCTTTAGTGCAATTAGCATCATACAGTCTCCCTCTATTTTTTATTTTTGAAAAGAGCCACTAACGATCGTTAACTATAGATCTTAAGCTACAAAATAACGTGTTGTATAGTTTTCATTTCTTCCTCAATTTTTGAATTTTGTTACCTTTTTAACTTTTATCGTTCATTTAATTACACATAGGGATTAAATGAGTTAAGTTACTGTTGAATTAAGTAATATTAACAATGTGATTTATTATAGTAATAAGTAAAGAAAGATACACAAGGCACCACGGAGGTAGGCTTTCGCACACAGCAGAGAGAGAACGTGTGCGAAGCGAGCATGCAGCTCCGTTCGACCGCTCCGATCGTTCTACACTAGGGGGCAAAATCTTAAAAAGAATGCCCTATATATATATATATATACTAGCGGGGCTTCGCTCCCTGCGCGCTACGCGCGTCAACCCCCTAATCAGACAAAAACAAAAAGAGTTTATTTATTTAATCTTTATAGTATATATATAGACCTATTTTTTTTTCAATGTCTTAATTTTTTTTTAATTTTATCATTATTATTAGTTTGCCTTTAAAATTTATTAATTTTTCAATTAATATCTTTTTAGTTTGTATGTTTATATTTTTTTCAATTTTTTAATTTTTTTTAATTTTATCATTATTACTCATTTTTCTTACATCTCGATTAATTTTTTAATTATTATCTTTTGAATGAAGATATATTTTTCCTCAGTATTGACCAATAGTTCTGATTTTTTTTTTAACTCCTAAAAATTTTATGGTGTTATTTAATAACTCTGATCGCCTGGTATTGACATTCTTTGCTAGAGATTTTTAAAAATATATATAGATTTCTGTGATTTTTTTATTTTTGTTAAACTCTGGTATCAGATTAATCAAATCGTTTATTTTTTTATTTTTGATATGCTGCTGTTATTATATGGGTAGAAACATATGAATACATAAATTGTCTTAGGTTAAGTTAACCATTTTGCAGGCTAAAACTTGCCCACCTTTTAGCGCCTGGCTTCCGCCTAAAGTATCCTGTTATAGCGGATATATAGATATACGAACTGGCAGAGCCTTCTTTGCTATTCTAAGGGAGTAGGTGTAGAAATGCGTAAGTCAACTTTTAGAACAACTCCATCGTCGCTATATAAGTTTCAGTCATCGCTGTAGTAGATAAGTTAAAGCAATCCGCTTTATGACCAATTTTTTGCTTGTCCTTGTAATGTTTTTAATTAATTATTATTTTAACACTAAATAATTTCAAATTCCATTGATTGTTGCTCTCTGGGTTGTTAGGCTGAACTGCCTGAAGTCTATTAGGTATATGCAGTAAGGGATTTATTTTTATTACCGCAATGCACTTTCCAGAGTTACCCTTTTTTTCTTCAATCAGGCTTTGGCTCCATCAGCCAAACAACGCGAGCTTCGCTCTCAGTGCTCTCCCAGCAAACACATTTGTCAGAAATTCCTGAAAGAAATCTTGTAGATCCCTTAATGTGCAGCGTCAAGATGTCTTTCGGAAGAAAATAAAAAAATACTTCCGAAATTTATCTTGACTCTGGACATAAAGAGACATACAAGATTTCTTTCAGAAATCTTAGACAAATGTGGTAGCTGGGCTTATTCTCACATGGCATAAGTCCGGT